>CAJNIZ010027668.1:108500-120768 GCA_905231905.1 Symbiodinium pilosum
AGGGCTTAGGGTGTAGGGCTTAAGGGTTTTAGGGCTTAGGGTTTAGGGGTTAAGGTTTTAGGGCTTAGGGTTCAGGGATAGGGATTTAGGGTTTCATGGTGGAAGGTCTAAGGTACAGAGCCCAGGTTTGATTGAGCATATGGGCTTGGATTTCAGGATTTGGGGCTTATGCATGCTGTCATTTCGTTTTTGGGGGCTAGCTGCTCAACCCTAAACCCTTAACCCTAAACCCTTATAAACCCAAAAGCCCTAAGTGCTGCTGTTTGTGTTATGCCTTGCTGATCTGCAGATGGCATCCCTTAGCCTAACCTCTCACAACCTGGGTTAAAACCCTAGGGTTTAGGATTTAGGGTTTAGGCTTTACGTAGGGTTTAGGGATTAAGTAGGATACTAATGGGGAGAATTTGAATTAGTGTTACTATATGGGATATAGGGGGTATTAACCTACCTACTAAGTCCCCCTGACCCTCCAAGTATCCATTGCGGTTTAGGGTTTAGGGTTTAGGGTTGAGTGTTCAGGGATTAGGTTTATGCTTTGTGCATTTGCAGTCATAACCTGATCAATCCAAGAACCCAACTCCTAGTCCTAAGCCCTGTCAAAGGCTACGCTCCGAATCCTAAAAGAAGCAGCTTAGGTGTAGCATGTGTGGCATGATTACCTATGGCTGTGACTTGAGACGACCAGACATCAATCAGGAGGGAAAAGGAAACGATTGGGGAGATGTAGGGTTCAGTGCTATGGCAAGTTCAGGGTTTGGGGCGAACTTTTTCTGATACTCAGCCCTTAAAGGTCCTTTCTTACTCAGTTTCACTTAGCTTTTGATATGTCTATTTCCCACATAGACGGGTCCCCCTGATATATCATGTGTAGCCCCTGGGAAAGGGCGGTATCGACCCCAGAGGTGTCAACATGGTGGATGGAGTTCACTGTTGCACCTCACTGGCAGGTTCTTTGCGAAAAAAAAAAAAAAGTTTTGCTACCCGCGTGATAACGACTCTAGCGGCACTCTGTCCATGACAAGCGGTCCATTGATGCCGCTTCAGCTCTTGGATTCTCCTGTAACTCTGAGCGGTACTTGGACCCAACCTGAAAGCACAATGAACTCAACACATCCAACCTTTACAACCCCTCACGAACATGTCTCAGCAGTCCCCGTAATTCCTTATGAGCCACTGTTCTAATGCAAGTATCTGGCGCTTACAACCGCAAAATTCTACGTGCTGAAAGTCGCCGGGCATGCATCCAAGATTACCGCTTTAACGCCAAGCGAAATCGGCCTCTTTAAAACACAAAGCGGATGGAAACTTCAGTCTGTCGCACGGAGTAACAATCACGACCGCAGCATACACAACATGAAATCGTCGAACAATGGCATCCTGCACCCCAAGGCCAGGACCTCTACGCCTCACAACTGACTTTACTGGGTAGGCCCCTGGGATATTTGATATTTTCCCTAATGGCTTTAATAAGGGACCCTATATACTAATATTGTTCAAAAGGTTTTAGGGGCCAACCCAGTTTAAGAGGTAGAGGAGCTAGTACCATCATGCGGCAGCTGTTCTTGCAGGTGGTTGGTTTTGGTGGTGTTTCGCGTCCAGCTCCTTTCCGGAGCAGAAATTCTTGTCTTTATCTGTTCCAGGGAGAGTTCCCGTCTGAGGGCGAATTTCTTTTGAGTGGAGGGTACGGAGGGTCTATTCCCATGACTTGCTGTATAGCCACATGATGCTGTGACTTTTTGGGAAGTTTGGACGAGCCGGCGAAAGTTCTGGATTGATGTCCAGTCCGCATAAAAGTCAACAATGCCCTCTGCCATGTCCCTAGCAGTCCTCAAACACTGGTAGCTCACCCGTGACATCATGTGGGTCGCCATCAATGCCTTTAGTTGCTGAATCTGAGAAAGCAACGCTGCACAGAAAACGACAAGGTGCCAGCAATAAACGCAGCACCAGCAGCAAATGCGGCAACAAGAGCAGCGTTCTTTTCATCATCACTACCACAGCAATAACTGCTACTTGGCATTCTGTTCTTACACTAGCTCCACCTGCTGTGCTACAGTTACTGCTGCTACTAGGACAGCAACAACCACCAACAACAACATCACCACCACCACCAACCGCCGTCACAGCACTACCACCATCACCCTGCACCCTGTTTTTAGTATCGGTTGGTTGCGAGACATTTGCTTGGTAGCGACTTGAAATACGTGAGGTTTTTTGTTAAATGCAAACAGTTGGGATCGGCATACCCAAGGCTAAAAACTTTAAACCACGATCAAGTTAAATCACGCATGGCCGAACCTTAGATGCAGCGACCGGATTTGTTTTCAAACCGCTACGTTTGAACGCAACACAAGCCGCACCCTTACGCCTGAAGTTGAGGACCGTACACACCATTGTAAAGCGTATAGGGGCTTCCCCAAAAGACTTTTTTGGAACCTGCGCCGTATGAGGGCAGGGCAAGCAGGGGCCTTTGCTTACAAACCCTCTGAGTCCTGGAAGCCCCATGAGCTCTCAGAAGCCTGGCAAACAAAGAAGTGCAAACGCTGAACACTTCTTACCAATCTCCTCGTAATGAATACAGAACTCCCATGCAAACTTAGTTTCCACTTCCTGTCCATGATTTTCACCCCCCCATCCTAAGCCTAAACCTTAAATTGCATAGCAGCTTCCTGTTTTCCATTCCCCTTATATACCCCCTATATAACATTTCTCTAAGCTCAGTATAACACGGGTCCGCATATTGGGTTCCCTTTTTTGATATTAACAATACGGGTCCCTGTAATGTGGGCCCTTGTATAAGTTGCTTCATTCTGGGAGCAGAAATTCAGGCCTTACTTGGAGGGTCAGACAGACTTTGTAATCCCCATGACATGTTAACCCTAGTTATCCCCATTGTTGACCTACTTCCTAAGTCCCCCTGACCAAAGGCCCTAAACCTTAAGTCCGAAACCCTAAATAAGATATAGTAGTTTCCATTTTCTTTTCCTTAAATCCTAAGCCCTGCATAACATGTAGAAGTTTCGATTCTCTTTTCACCCTAAACCATAAAACCTTAAGCCCTAAACCCTAAGCCCCTAAACCGTAAGTAATATGGTAATTATGTTCGAGGCCGCAAGGAACACTCCAAGTCACGCCCTCTTCCTCCAGGGTGAGATGAAGGCGTGCAGAGGTTGAGATTTATGGTTTAGGGATTTGAGGGGTCTAAGGGGTAGGGTGTAGGGTGGATCGGGTCAAAGGGGTTGAAGGGGCTTGTAAGGTTTCAGGGCTAAGGGGTTTTAAGATTCGGGTTTAAGATGAAAGTTGATGGGGTCAGTTAGGGTGAATTTAGGCACGCGTCAGTTTTAAAGATGAAAGTTGATGGGGTCAGTTAGGGTGAATTTAGGCACGCGTCAGTTTTAAAGATGAGTGCAGGCCAATGAACAAGAGGGCAACACTTCTGGTTTACTGGACCCTACTTCAAGGGACAGGGGGACTTGGTAAAAGTCCCTATAACCCATATAGTAGCACTAATTATCCCTGACATTAACCTACTTACTCAGTCCCCCCGACCCTCCAAGTAGGTACTGAAAAACCCTGGTTAGTTAATATCTTATAGTCACGCATAGTTTCACTTCTACACAATACTACTGTTTTCCGTAAGTTGCCTACCTACCTTCCTCGACTTTCGGGTATCATCCCAGTTTCCTCTTCATTTTCCATGTTTCCCGTTTGATTCTCTATTGCTCAACCTTATAAACCTTACATCTTCCTTTTGTCTATAGGCTGGTCTTCTTTTTCACGGCACGTTTGAGGAAATTGACAATCTTGAACATCTCAGACTCGCCGGAATCCACAGCCAAAGCCCTTTGAAGCCTTGAAGGCATGAATACCTGACAGAAAAAACAGTGAACTGCGATCCATTTGCAAACATGTGTATGTCCTAAAGCCGCAAAGCTTCAGAGGAGTTTCCAAAGCATGTAGCAGCTCTAGGAGGACCAGCGAGATTAGGTAGGCACCTGGCGAAAACACAAGTGCTAAGTCTAGCGCTTTGCAAGAAGAAAGCGTGTAACACTAAACCTTCACTTCTCATCCTGCATATACCCTACAATGTTGCTTGCTGGGGTGTTTTGCTATCCAGTTGAGGGATGATACTGGCAGTTACAGGCCCGTCGGATCAAACTTGGGGGGGAAGGTGTGAGGTTCTAAAGAGTGTTGTGTTGGTGTTTGGGGCATGGACCATGATTTTCGAACTTGGGGTATGAGACAGACGGGTTCTGAGGGTTTGCAGTGTAGGGCTAAGGGTTAAGGGTTTAAGTTTAGGGTAAGGTTCAAGGCATGCGAGGAAACGTTTCACGAGGGTTGAGAGTAGCGTTTCGGATGCTAGCTGTTACTAGCGATGACGGAGTGGTTGCAGACAGCAGGGCTGGGGCAGTAGGGCTGTTCCGGAATCATACAGGGTGGTACTCCTGGTTACGGAACTATTCTTTTAAATCCCATGAACAATGACTTATAGGACTTAGACCTGCTCTTTCCCCGTCACCGGCTAATGCCACCCGAATTTTAACTTAGAAGTTTCCTGCTAGAGCTCTGAAGCATGGGGCCCCGGATGCAGAAAAATCGACTGTGCTGTGGGGGCCTAGATGATGAAGGTTCTCATGGGCAGCTCTAAGGGGGACACAGGGGATACAACTATGTGTAGGGTTTACAGTCAATGGACAGGGCCGTTGCAAAAGGAGCTGGGCACTTGCGTTATCAAGGGCTTATGTTATAGCGATAATTCCGATATAACGGTCCTAGGTTGCTTGGATAGGGTACTACCTCACAGAGACTTAAGGATGAGGTTGTTTGTTATTTAGGCTTCTACCTGACATCTAGTTGTGCATGTGTACTTCGTCAATTTAGAAGCCCAATGCAGGTGGGTAGGTTGTAGGTGGGTAGCTTCCACAGTACCCCCACAAGGACTTCCATAAGACCCTTGGACTTTATGGGAGTGGTATAGAAGGCCTATGGGAGACACTCCACCTACAGACTACCCACCCTTGATGGGCTTAGGGTATAGGGTTAAGGGTTAGAGTTTAGGGCACAGGGTTGAGAGTATGGGGTATAGGCTTCGGAGTACAGGGTTTAGGGTATAGGGTTTAGGGGCTCTATCTAGGACGAGTACGCTTACAGGGCGCCCTCTGCTTCGTCGATCACCTTGGCGATGGGTTTGGCTTCTCTATGGGCCTAAGTCTAAGCTGCTAAAAGGGTGTTATATAGGGGATTATTTAGGGGACTATCAGTGTGGCTATTAAGGGGGATACTAGGAGTTTAGACTATGGTTCAAATGACTACCATGCCCTGGGGCTCTAAGTCTGCAAATGAAACATGCATTGGGCATTAATGTACATGAGTATTGCGTATATTGGGTTGTTTGGAGCCCTGGAGGTAGTAAGGTCCTGTAAACTCCCTTTGCAAAAACAGGAAGCAGCGATCTGCTTCCCAGCTGGAACAGACAGCGGTTCCCAAACCTAAATACCATCCCTTGCCAAACTCCTACACCCTAAATCTCATCATCATATACCAAACCCTACTTCCTTAAGCCTGCACCCTAAAATCCTACGGATTGAAGTCGCGTCTGCAGTGCGATGCACGTGCCCGAATTCCCACGCCCTACTGTAATCCTAAACCCTAAACCCTTAAACCCTAAACCCCATATGCTGCACCCCATATAACCCATCATAGTAGTCTCCATTTTCTCTTCCATTATTCCCATATGACCCAATAGAACTAAACCTTGAATGCTTTATCCCTAAACTCTGAGGCAGGTTAGGATTTTATGACCAACATAGGGATAAAAACCCAAGAAATCAAAGAGCACTTACCCTTTTAGGGCTCCTTTTAGACTGCTCTTTGATTCTGTTTACCCTAGGTCAAAAATCCTAACCTGCTCTGAGGAGGGCCGTCAGTTGACCATCCAAGAGCCGGAAGCCGACTACGAAGCGCTACTTCTCTCTTGCGCCCCTGTGCTTGAGGGGTTTAGGGTTTAGGGTTTCTCTCTTGCGCCCCTGTGCTTGAGCTAGTCATGTGAAGGACTTGAAAACTTACACGTGCACTACATAGGAGTGATAGGGATTGCGTGGGGACTCTGGATGTAGTATAGGATTTCTACAAATTTTTGGTGCCTGTCGCCAAAGATGTACCATTTAAGGGCCGCGTATTGTTGACAAGCGGCCTGCTGCCCCAAATTATTCTGTCTCTTTCCCACAAGGCCAAGCAGCATGCCTTTCTACCAATGAATAGCCCCCTCCCGCTAAAGTCAAAACCCTTCCTCCCCCCAATATTCAACGTTTTCTATGTACTGTAGTACTTGGAGGGTCAGGGGGACTTAGTAAGTAGCTTAATCAAGGGGGTAATTTGTGTTATGGCTTACAGGGGTTATCAACCTACTTACTAAGCCCTCTTGGCACTCCAAATATGCCATAGTGGGAACATTTCATATGAGTTGCGTCCTTAACTTTTCCAGGACCGCTGTTGTTGACAATCTTTGCTGGGAGAGCTGTTGGGGTGGGCGGTAGTTCAGAGTTGAGGGTCCTGGGAGGCTGGGTGGGTGGCTGGCTGGGGACCCGCGGCCGAACACATCTCTCCATCTTCCTATTAATGTAGACCCATGATTCATAAACCCCCTCCTTTTAAGGGCCTTAATATTAGGATCCCTAATATAATCCCTATTAAGGGGAGGGGGTTTATTAATCATGGGTCTACATGATTCAAAAGAGTTACCACAATTCCAAAACCTCCCTGGTAGCGCTTCCTCTTCTACTCGTGCTCTAGGACCTCCCGCTAAACTATGACTGACTTTTGTTTAAGAGTGCAAAACAGGACTCTCGGGGGTGGGGGGGGGACAGGGGCCGTTGCATAGGAACTCTTGGAGGGATCCAGTCTTTCCCTCCCCTGAAAAGCACCATGTAGCCATAATCTAAACTCCTGAAAGGGGGGTGTATAAGGGATTATATGTAGGGGAATAGTATAGGGCTTATTAAGACGGATACTAGGAGTTTAGACTATAGCTCATGTAGCCATTACTGCTAAGGCAAAGACGCTGGGTGAGGCGCTCATCGGCGGTGATGACGAGGTACTCAGATGCACTAGGATGGCTTGTAAAAAAATGTTTGTACTTGGCAGAAACGGGAGCTTCCCATTTTGGATGCTTGGAGAGTAGTCCAAACGTTCCCATGCCCACTTCATCTTTGCAGAGGAATAGATCACAGAGCTGTGTCATGGTGTGCGAATCATGGGCAGGCATCAAGATGGAGAGCCTTGGTTTGGTGGATTCTGCCAAGAGCTGTATGGCTTTGATGCTGCAACATGACACAGCCGAACGTTCAACCATATCTCCCAAAAGTGGATCCCACCGCCGACCGCAGGGCACCAAGTACGTGGTGGACACTGCATGAAGCCTAGACAGTGTGCAGTTTCTTTTGAGGGCTACAACGTTATGGTACGGCACCTAGACTTGTGGAGTCAGCATAGGGCCCGAATGTCAGAAGATACGCACATGGACCAAGGTCTGTGTGGACTGTAAGCAATGATGAGGGCCCCCCAGAACAAAGGACAATGGTGGCCACATGCGTGTGTATATGATCCGAGCGGGCGGGCCACTGAAAGTGTGCAGCACATGCCTATTTTAGTTGTATTGAGGGCATAGGCAGGATTTCGATATCTGAGGCTTGAGGAGAGGAGTCCTTGTACAGAGACCCTCCAGTGGTCCAACCAACCCCTGCTTGAATGATAGAATAACAATGCCATGGAATGCTTACATCTGGCCTAGGGTTCGTGCTTTACGTGTTGTCTCCTCAGCAACTACTAACAACCAGCCTGTAATCTCGGATGCTCTCCTCGAGTCATCTGTCACAAGCCCTAAATCCTAATCCAACCGACCCGATGTTGTGAAGTCCATCATTTCCACCGGTGTACAGAAGGCAGTAAAATCCTTGACTTTGTCCTAGACCCTGAAGCACATTAGTAGGTAACAAAGCTTGCTGCCCTTAGGGACCCTGCGTGTTCGATGAAGTCGAGCCTGGGAAGTCTGTCAGAAACAGATGCTGATTTTTTCCCAAGAGGATCTTTTGGAGGGAGTTTGAATAGGAGTTATAGAACACGGCAACTGCTATTTAGGGCCATACAAACATGGATCCTTCAGGGGGTCTGGGTTCCCAAAGTTCGGACAAGGCTTACCTTCATGCCTCGCCGTTGCCCAGACGATCGCAGAGCGAGATCGTCCAAAGTGTTGGGTTCCTATGAAGGAACTTAAGCAAAGTTACTATAACAAGGAAATCCGATTATATGCAAAATACCCATATTATGGCACACGTAACGCTGCTACAATAAGGAAATCCTATTTTTTACTATATGCCCATATCATGGTAACTCAATTTAGGTTCCTTAACACCGACCCAGAGTGTTGCGAGGTGTGGACGGTTCACCAGATGTCGGGGGACTACAACCCTGCGTGAGTCCCAGACTTGTGTGGCATTTTGAAGTTGACCTTTCACACATAGATGCATGAGTCGGTTTAGGGTTTAGGGTGCTGCCCGGCCCTTCCCCCCAGAAGCTCTTAAAGCATTAGCCTTAGTTGCACCAATTGAGGGAGAACTTTTGGGGAGGAGGGTATTATTAGGGGGGGGGGGGTGGTGGTGGTACGGGGGCCCGTAAGCTAGGTGTCAGATTCAGCGCCCTGAATATTTTTGGATCGCTGGGATGTATGATAAGCTCTGTTTTGGAAAATGCTGCTTTGGGGAGCAGTTGCGTATATGATGAGAACCCTGCTGAACCCTAAACCCTGAACCCTTAACCCTAAATCCTGAACCCAGAAGTCCACAGCTCTGTGTTTGATGCGGCCGAGTACAGTAGCTCCCAAGCCTTGAATTGGCACTCTGGTCCGCATGCAGCTCCAACCTATCCCTTAGGAGGACCCCCCACTCTGTAATAGTGGTATAGTAGGAATATTAATGTAACCCTTCTTATTCCTTGCTTTCACTATTACAGGGTGGCGGGTCCACCTATATAACGTATTCCCGAGGTCCACTTCCACAACAATGCCAGGCAGGGAGAGGGGTACTACAGACCGCAAATCCTAAATCCTAGCACAGTGCGTCTTAAAAGGTGCAAATTCTTCCAGCTCTCAGGCTTTGTTGCTTTGTTTCTTCCATGCAACTTATCTAAGCCTGTCAGAAGCAGGTAGCGCCCGATTGTCGCCGACTATCCTTGAACATTGCTATGACGTCTCCAGGTAGGAGAACACTCAATCATGACCAGCTTATGACCTCTACCCCGCAGATAATTACCATTGTAGGTTCCAGATGTGACTAGTGAGTGGTGTTTCGTACTCTAGCTTCACTAACCCCTAAACCCTAACTGCTACTGACGCTTCGGCAGACCTGCGGGCAGGTCTTCTGGTATTGCCTAGCTTGTTTGTTGTGTCCTCCAAAGGGTTGTCATTAAGTTCCGACATGTTCCGACATAAGGAATAATCCCCTCGTCCTTCCACCATTAAAACTTTCCCACCATATGGAATATTCTCAGTATCTTACAATATACCACAGTTTTGATGCTAGACTTCAGGGGGTCTGAATCTTAGGGGGAGGGCATTACGTACTTAAACCATGAGGCAAGTGCTTACTATGGAAGCCATGACTTTGGTATCGTGTAGGCAGTTTGGACTGCTTGGGCTCCATGCTCTCCCGGACAACTCGTCTAATGAATCGCAAGCATACTTGCCGAAATGTCCCTAAACCCTAAACTCTACTAAAATCTGCTGCTCAATCAGTCCGGGTGGATTAGTACATTTCTCTCAGACTCCGCGAGAGGGAATCGTTGCTACACTTGGGTTCTTAAGACTATCAATCCACCTAGAGTCTTGAAGTTCCTATCTTCCACCAACCAAGATTCCAAGCATAAAATTGAGATGGCAGTTTAGTGGTATTTTCCACTAGGGTTCCAGGAAGATGGAGGGGGAAGGTCGAGGAATCACGTTCTTGATTAAGGCCCCACCTCTTTTTAGGGTGCTCACTTTTCTATAAACGTCTAGGTACATGGCCTACACCCTGGACACGCAATTCCTGGAAGGATTCATAAACCCAAAGCACTCAACCTTATTCATGCCTGCAAGGCATCACTCAAGCACCAGCGTGCTGCTCCAGCACAATCCCTAAACCCAATAAAGGCTAAAGCCTAAATCTTATTTACACCTGTATACCCCCAAATCCTATAAACCCTTAACCCTAAATCCTATTGAAAAAACCATCTTCCCTAAACCCAAACACTAAATCCTGTAAACAAAACCTTTACCCTAAACCCTACACCCTGAACCCTGTACAAACAATATTTTCCCTAAACCACAGAAAGTCTTCCACGTCTCGACCTGCCGGCCAGGTCGCCCTACGGTTTCTGGGCCTTGGTTTTACGGATTCTGAATAGGGAAGAAGGGAATATATGGTCCTGCGCTCTGCGTTCCAGCCCCCCCCCCCCATGTATAGGGTCTAGGGTTTGGGGTTTAGGGATATTACATAGGGATTTTTTGGTTCCCTTTTTCCCTACTAAGAAGCAGTAAGTCTTTCAGGTATGTATTATATATGATTAGGGTTTAAGTCTTAGGGTTAATCGTTTACTAGGGAATAAGGGAATCTATTACATAAGGGTCATATTTTTTTAGCGAGTAGGGTTTAGGGTTTGGGGCTTAGGGTTTAGTAGGGAATAAGGGAATCTGTTGCTGGGGAGTATATTCCTTAGGGTTTAGGGGTTGGGGCTTAGGGTTAGTACGGACTGAGAGAGTATACTGCATGGGGAGTATGTAGGGATTCCATTCCCCTAATTCCCATTTAGAACCAATAAGTGGTTGGGGATTGGACGTCCATTTCTCAGCTTGCCCGGCGCCACAAAGTCTACAAACAATTCTTGCATCGAGCCCATGGATACCAATGGAACCTAACCCTAAACCCTAAACCCTAACACTAATTACCTACATTGGGCCATTTGGAGAGCTCGGGTTCGGCTCAAGCGAAACAAAGTAGTAGAATATCTGAGGTTTAGGGTTTAGGGTTTAAAGAGGTTGCACGCCAAGAGCTTCTTGGGGATCTCGCATGTTTCTTGAACGGGATCATGACCTGCTGTTGGCGGGCTCCGATTGGCATGTAACTTATGATACTGTCAACCACAACTTGATTTTATCCTAGTTCGCATTTCACCTGCCGTTTTCGAATTCATTCTCATGTATTCGGATAGTAGTCACTTCAATCGTGTAACATATTCTATAACTCCCATATGATCTACACACACCCAGTTTAAATTCAATATAACTCTATATATCCTTGCAGGGCAGCAAAGTCCCTTTCTAAGTTGCACGCGCTTGCCCTTGATAGACCAGGAGCCCAAAGCGCCCATGTAATAACTTCGAGTAGAACCTAGGCCCAGAGGTTCCCATATGAGCTACTGTCAACACTAGCCTTACTAAGGGACCATTAACGGCGGACATTCGGATCCCTCTTAAAATTTAGCATAGCCCCAGAAATAGTCCCTGATAAGGAACCCATGTCCTTCAAATTATGGAGGTACTATTGACGTAGATTGTTGAGCAAGGTGGCTGTAACGACCGTCTTGCGTGCCAGTTGCCGGACCTTGAGTTCGTGTAGCTTCAGGTTTCCGAGCTTCAGCCCGCAGATGCCACAATCAACGCATTATCATGGAAGTGAGTGTGGTTCATTGAAGCTACCCTAAATCCTTTACAAAACTAATTTCTGAGGGCTTGTTTGCTATTCGCTCGTACCAGGAGGTGCGGCATCCTGATCTCAAGGCTGATAGCAATCAGAACTAGCTCAGCTTTTGTTGCCTGAGCCCTAAGTCCCTAAGCCATAACCTTGAAGTTTAGGATTTCGGGTTCAGGGTACTTTATAAGCCCAAACCCCCCGGGTAAATGCGGAAAGATCCCGGACCATTCTCGTGTGGACGACCTTGACCCTACATCATCGATCGTACAGCCCAAAGCCTATGCAACCATCCTGAATCCAAGACCCCTGTAAATGCTTAATCCCTCAACACCTATTCCCTAAGCCCCTATCAAATCCTATAAACCCCTAAGCTCCTATTCAATCCTATATAAGCCCCATAAACCCTAATCCCCTAATCACCCGCACCCTAAACCCCTAAACCCCTAAACCCTAAACCCCTAAACCCTAGGTTTCTCATCGTTCTTACATCTGCAGCTCCCACCGCAGGTCGGTGACAGGCTTGCTAAGACCAGGGGGCTTCAGGG
>CAJNIZ010027668.1:129446-144612 GCA_905231905.1 Symbiodinium pilosum
CTGTTTATTATTGCGATTTGGGCTTAGGTAGACCTTGTTGGGCTAGAAACTTGTTAGAAAGCAAATTTGCTTGTACGGGATTTTTCCGGCCCGGCAACTCAATGCTATTGTCACCCCCTTTATTAATGGAACGTCTACATTAAGTCCCCCTGACCCTCCAAGTAGGGTTTCCACCCCGCAGCTGTGTATGGCTTAGTCTTCGAGTTTCAGAAAAGCAGATACCCTCTCCTGGGCTGCTGTTACTGTCCTCAAATTGAGTAATCCTGGGTAGGCCCCTAGGATATTAATATTTTCCCTAATAGGGAACTCTATATACTAATCTTTCTTAATGTGTTTTAGGGGCCAACCTAGGTTAAGGAACTTAAATTCAGTTGCCGTTTTATTCGTATGCAGTGAATGATTGGGTTTCCTTATTGTAGTAGTTGAAAAGATTATAGTAAGCAATGCGGGTTCCCTACTGAGGCAGTCTACAACAGTTCCCTACCCTGAGGGTACAAGTACCTAATAATCATATACTTACCCCAAACCCGTACAGTACTATAATAATTATGACCCAGTACCGAAGTACCTCATTATTGGGTACATGCCCTAAACCCTAAACCCCATCTATCCCTATATACCCCTATATATTCCCCCTTAAAAGGGACCTAAATATTAGGTACTTGAACCCTTAGGGTTAATAGTAACCTAGCTCCAGAGGTGGCCCTGGCCCTCCCTTTGTTGGCAGCAAGGCCTACAGGAAAGCCCAGAGCTAGGTGCAAGCGTCCTTTTGAGGGGAGTAGGGTTTAGGGATTAGGGTATAGAGCTTGGGGTTTAGGGATAAAAAGGGTTTAGGGTTTAAGGTTTGGGGTTTAGGGCTCAGATTTTCCTGATTGCAGAGAACTTAGTTAGGAGCGGAGCCGGAGACTTGTCAAGAATTGGGGGTTGCCCAAAAAATCATTGTAGCATGGGTCCCTATAGTTGAGCTTCTATTAAAACCACGCGTCGCTGTGTGTGGTCAAGTCCCTATTGCTTTCCGCAGTTCGCTCTTGTCATACCCACTCAAAAGTCACTTTTCAGTCTAGGCAAAAACTGCACAGCGCTCCAAGAAAGTTCTGACGAGTAGGGATCTTCATGTGCCCCTCTCATCCAGACGACACCTACGTACCGGTCGTTTACGATAAACTCTTGTAAGCGAACTTGGTTCCGTAAGGGTCCAAGTACCGATTTGGGTCCAAGTACCGATTTGGAACCTTACGGGTTTTTAGTGTGAGGTTTGGCCTGAACCACTCATCGCCCAAAGGGTACACGTGCAACGTTTCTGTTGAGCTGCATTCGTGACTGCTGAGCAATGAAGGATCCCAAAATATTGTAACCCTTGCACCGAAGTCCTAGATTCAAAAAAGTGAAGACTTCATGATGGTACTATAGGGATCCTGATGGAAACCCTCTAAAGGCGACAAGTGCATAACAGTACACAGGCTGAAAGCTTGGCAGCACAGGTGCTGCGGGCCCCTTGGTGGTGCCAAGCTTGCATGCAGCAACACCTGAGAGCTTCCAAATACTCTTGGGGATCAAAGTCCATGAGGATTCCTACTTGGGCCCGAATTATACTTGGAGGGTCAGGCGGAGTTAGTAAGTAGGTCAATAGTGGGGATAATTTGGGTTACTATATGGGTTATAGGGGTTATCCCCCTGACCCTCCAAGTAGCGTCTATGAAGACCACCTACTTTGGGCTATTGGTATCCCCTGAATATTTTCGGGGCTGGATAGCGGGCATTCTACAGAGTCAAGTTGCGAGGTTTGCAGTCGATAGAGATGAGATTTGTATCTGGGTACTCCAGTGGTACCCTTTTTCCCTTTTTATTTGGGGACCTCCTTATTAAAACTGAATATTAGGAAAAACGGTACCCTTATTATGAAGGGGTTACTGGGAAACCTAGGTATAATTACTTGCAGAGCGTAAAACGGCGAATGCAGTTGCGGTCCTTGTTATGCAACAGACAGAATTCCGCCCAGCAACCATACCAGTTTGCAAGGACATGTTCGTAGGCACGAACGCCACTGATTAAACAATGAACAGCAGGAAACTTGCAATCCTGTGCTGCAGAAGCCCGAAGGACAAAATCGCGCAACCCAATAACTACTGGCTCGGCACAAGTATAGCGCCTGAATATGGATGTCGTGCAGTGGCCCAGCGCGCTCCTCAACGGAAGCTTTCATGTTAGCAGCCTAGTTTCCGCAGAGCACGCCTGATGCTTCAAGAGTGGCGTGTTGAAAGGTCAGGGCTTAACGATCATTCATGTAAGCATTCTGAACCCCACCCAAAGAAGCTCTTTCCCGCATAGTTATATGTACCGACAGAGAAGGAGAGAGACACTGCAAAAGAAACAGCTTTCTTGTTCACAGCCTTCTTCTGAGGGGAAGAGATGACGGCTACCTTCTTCAGGGTTTAGGCTTCTTTGCTTTAGGATGTTGATTTGATCGTTGTTCCAGGTGTGCTTGCAGGCTCCTACGCGCAGAAGCCATCAACTTCTGCTAAAAAAACTTAGCGCAAACCTTGCGTGTTTTTTTGTTAGATTCAGGGCTGGGTGGCGCTAGGTGAGCTGATGTTTCGCCAAGAGAGCTCAGTGTGCCTGAGCCAGTTCCATTATTTCGCTGGTTGTTCGTAAGGAATGATGGAATGAAAAGGTAATGGCAACATCTATCAGGGCCAACTATAAAGAAAGCTCCATTGGTTCCTCCGTTCCCTGCTAACAACCAGTAAGTTATTATCTCTGCCGCAGCGACCCAGCAGCGGTGCATAAAATGCTTGAGCGAGTCGTCTCGCCTGAGGAGGCGGTGCATCTTGTTACTGCAAGCTCTACAAACCCTGGGGGTTTCTGTAGGGTTTACAGGGTTTACCTGCCAAGGAGAAACTTTTAGTTTTGATTCAGCTTGTTAGAGAATCACTGGCTTCTTCTTCATGAAGGGAGACCGGAAGAATCCAAATGATCCCGTTGCAGGTAGGCGTAGACGTTTCATTCGGACCTCTTCTGAACCATGCCTCCCATGAACTTTAGGCCAAAGCCCCTTTGGCCTACTGACTTATGTATAGTCCCCTTAAGTAGATGTAATATGGCTATGGGTATATTCTAATAAGATCCCCATATACCCCATGTTCTAGCTACTTAAGGGGGACTATAGTGTTTGGGTATATTAAGGTCCCCATATACCCCATATTCTATCTACTTAAGGGGACTATAGTGTTTGGGAAGAATAGGGCGGCGGCCGTGCTTGCCCAAACTGGAGGACGAGGCGGAATTCGCAGTCTGCCAGAGTCAGACTTGGAGATCACTCATCGGATTGCTGCCAGAAATCAACATTTTTCCAGGAAAAGTAGGGAAAAAGTAGGAGATTCGCGAGAATCTGGAAAGTAGATCATTGTTTCCAAATTCCCTATGTGTTTCTTTTTCTGTTGTTTCTCATATTTGCTACTGTACGTTTTTCCTGTGTGTCGTATTTTCCTGTAAAAGGACAGGAAAATAGGACAAGCAAGAAAAAGGGGAAACTAGCGAAAATCAGGAAAATCAACAATGCTCCTGTTTCCTATATTCCTATGTTTTTTGCTGTGTTGTTTCCTATTCTCGCTTCCGTAGGTTTCTTTTTTTGTAGTTTCCCTCTGAAAATAGGAAGAATTAGGACACATAGAAAATGACAGGGTTCAGTCAAGAGGACATATGCACGATTCAGGGGTTCTTTTGGCATCATGTAGAGATTGTTTCAGGAGTATTTAGAGAATCTTAAAGGGTTCTTTAAGAGTGATTTAAAGATCACATGTAGGGACTAACTAGGGATGAACAGGATACTATTCGTGGGGTTTGGCAATGTTCGAGGATCATTTGGGGATTGTGCGAGCGGATTGCGTGAAGGGCATTTATGAGTCTTATGTAGGTTCGGTTCCATTACAGGACATGTTGGGGTATATTGTTCTCATCGACGCTCTGCATTTGCGTTCACGCACAGGAGGCATGAAGAAGCTGTAAGCAAATTGCCAGATAGTGTAGTACACACCGAAACTGTAACGCACTGTAGTGCTAGTATTATGCTAATATATACTAGTGTAGGTTCTAAGAAACAGGCTGTCAGCGAACCCAGTTAAGGCCCGCTTGTTCGCCGTGCATGTTTCATTCATCGCCGCCGTACTTGCTCACGAACTTGGGTAAAGTTAAAAACGTGTGCTTGTTAGAGGGCAACTCCACAAAACACAAGGTTTCTTCTACACTCATTGCCCCTCAACACAGAAACTCTGACAGGCTGCAGTGCGTCTGAGCGACTGAGGGCAAGCTGCTTCCAGGGGTGTACCCTGTGGGAGGCAGGATGCTAGACGCAGAAAAGGGAAGCCCGGTCCCAGGATGTAGGGTCTTGACACCGAATGCTGGGAGGGGCGTGAAGGAAGTATGGGCCCTTTGATCGGGACTTCAATGATTGGAAGCAGGCATGTGGGTGTACATGAGTAGTTGTCAACGGGGTGCTCTTCTTAGGGTACTTGAATTGGCATATATTCCCCCATTGGAGGCTGATGCAGCCGAATTGTTTTTATCACTTGTTGGAAAGATGTTCAGGCCGATGGTTGTCAAAAAAGATGGATGCATGATGGTATTCTCACATGCATCCTAAGACCCAACAAACCTCCATGCAATCGTTAAGGTGGGATGACCTTATTGTTGAGAAGGCCACACATATTTCCTGTAAATCTCAAATCTGACGCCTGAAGCCCCGAGGTCCCCGACCACCTCTGGTTCAACTTCCGGAGTTTTGAACGCCTGTAGGTTGGGCTTTAGGGTTTAGGGTGTTCATTCTTCCCCTTTTTTTTTTTTCGTATGAGACTTCACACAATGCAGTCTTTCAAAATATTTCTAGCTTTGTTTGAGTTACCTGACATGTAACCCCATAAGCCCCTTTTCAAGGGACCGTGGTCTATGAGGGGTCTTTTTTTGGCTTCATACTTGTTACCAGGAGTGGGAGGATGTCCATTTCCCTTTGTCTGCTTTAGGAGTTTAGGATTGAGGACCCCAACCCCATAGTATCCCATAGTATTAAAATTTCCCCGTATACCTACGATATCTAGGGTTTCGCAAAATTAGGGGTACCTTTTTGGGGGTCTCTGTAATATTTTTGGGTCTATATGGGGTCCCCTGTTTTGGGAAACTGCCATATATATATATATACATATATATATAGAGAGAGAGAGAGAGAGGATTATAGATATGGGTACCATGTTTGGCGGATTTGCTGTTGGGGGGGGTCATTGCTGGTCGGTATAAATGGGGTCAGGTCAGCCAGGAGATATCACGTTGGAAGCCTAGGGATCCAAATCCGACTAGTTCACAGTCGGGGCCCGCTCTAGACGTTATAGGGTTTAGGGTTTAGGGTTGTAGACTTTTAAGGCCCGAAGTAGGAATTACCCTAGAGATCCAAATAGCCCAATGTAGGTAACATTTACAGACTTCAGGGTCCAATGTAGGTATTACTTGTATACTTGGATCTCTGGGGTTAAAGATAGGGAGAGCTAGCATTTTTCGCTTTGGGGTATGGCACTTTTTGTTCTTGATCCTGTCGTCTGTCATGAGCTCGGGCTTGAAGTAGACATTCAAAAGTACTTTACCTCTTCATCCATTCTATAGTCCCCCTTAAGTAGATAGAATATGGAGTATAGGATCTTATTAGAATATACCCAAAGCCGTATTCTATCTAGTTAAGGGGAACTATAGGTTCGAGAACAGGTATCCTTCAGTCACTTGATATACTCGGGAGAGCCATGGCCACTAAACCCTAAACCTTAAACCAAACCCTAACCCTAAAGCCCTAAGTGCAGTAAGCAGTAAGTCGGTAATTACATCCATTCTGAGGGACAACTTGGAACATGTGGGGGTTCCCAAACGTGAGAGCTCCGTACTTGCCATTCCCAACCTCACCCTAAATGGTGGTTTATTTAGGGAATGGTACCAATATAGCCTTAAATTATGAATTGAAAATATCCTAATTTGCCCTGTTCTGAAGCCTGCAAGCCCAAGCCCTAACCCTGCGCCGGCACCGCAGCAGTCTTTGCCTATTTGGTGCCCCCTTTTGGGTGCGCCTGTGGGCAGGGTCGCGGCCCCTCGCCTGGCAACATCATGTGGCAGGGGATAGCAGGTAGAGTTTCTCCATATTGCTCTAGGTAGTGGATCCTGAAAGGGGGGCACCCCGCAAAGAAACAGTGTATCATCTGCATCTGCTTGGGATCCCTGAACCCCCAGCAAGGATCGGCTGTATTCCAAGATCACTTCTGAAGAGCTGTCATCGTAGTTCCAGCGCAGACGCACCAATACTGCACGGAATCAGAGAAGCATGAAGCCCAAAGGGTCCAAAGTACCAATATGGTACAAAGTATGGTTTCTGTAGTAGTAATTTCCCTTATGGTTTGGGTAAGTATTCCCCATATGGGTACTTAGGACCCTTTGGGAAGGGTTATTTTTCTGAGGTTGGGGCCCATGGTACTTGTGGGGTCGGTAAGTCGGTTGGTAAGGATCATGACTGGGGTCCTCACATGACTTCTTGGGCTTCAAGTATGCTTACTAAGTGCCCCTGACCTCGAATCATTTGTCTGGTAGGAGCCTCAAGTCCTTACTCATCAGGATCCCGACGGCTTTCAGACATGCCCATGTAAGCCACAGGTCGTACTGAGCTTGTGGGTCGGATTGGGGTTCATCAGAAAGAGTTTTTAGAGCGGCTCACTTCCAATAAAGAGTAAGATTACAGCTTCCTGTGGGTGGTAGTAGTTCAGAAGACTCTTACTGTGTGACCGCCAGAAACCACTCCTCATATGATATCCCGAGTCCACAGGTTGTCGGTTCTTTTTCCAGGCAAGACGAAAAGTTGCGGAGCTGAGAGTTTAGAGATACGCCTTCAGAGACGAGCCAAGGCAACTGCACATGTTCTGAAACACATGGGGGATTGTTAAAATTATGGTCCCTTTTTGGGTCCCTATTATAGTACGGGGCCTAATTTAGGGGACCCAAAGAGGGACCATAATTTTGACAATCCCCCACATGAGCTGCAGTACCCGCGCATAAGCTGCTGGGCGACAGGGGGCTTGCTTGAGCTTGGAGGCTATAACTTCCAACTGGCAAAGAATCGGATCTTGCAGAAGCGCAAAAAGTCTCTCATACTGCTTCCTCTGTTTTCATCATAATTCCATGGCAACAATGCACAGATATCTCCATAGTATGCTCTATTGTCTTTGCATCATGCTGTATATGTGGGGCACCATCAATCCTGAGCTTCAGCTCCCAATCATCATCATCACCACCACCATCATTGTCACCATCATCATCCGACAGCGCACCTCTCTAACACCAAAAAAAACCATCATTGCTCTTAGGTTCTACTTGGAGGGTCAGGGTAAATAATGGGGATAATTGGGTTACTATCTGGGTTATAGGGGTTATTAACCTACTTACGAAGTCCCCCTGACCCTAAACCCTAAACCCTAAATCCTAAACCTTAAACCCTAAACCCTAACCAACTTTACTAAGTCCCCGTGACCCTCCAAGTAGGGTCCTACACAGCAGCCGAGGCGGCCGACATGGGCCCAGAAGAGATCGCGGCGCAACCAAACTGAAAGGGTTGATGATGGTTGAGGGCGTTTAGGGTATTATAGGTTTTAGGGTTTAGGGTATACGGTTTAGGGTATCGGGTTTAGGGTATAGGTTTAGGCTTAGGGTTTAGGGCTTAGGGTATAGGTTTAGGGTATAGGTTTAGGGTTTAAGGTATACGGTTTAAGGTATGCGGTTCAGGGTTTAGGGTTTAGGACAGAGTCTAGGGTTTGGGTCGAAGGGCTACCTTGAATATAGCTTGGCCTGTAGGGGCTGCACAGAATTAGCCTAGGCTACTGTTAAAGAACTCGAACTCACTTACCTATGTATATGGGTGTATACTAAACAAGATTGTTATCCCATCATGGTAACTCGCTATATTAAGTTTTTTTTGCAGCATCCCAGTAATCAACTTGAGTTAGTGTTGTCCAGCGTCCATTAGTATAGAAGCTGAATAGAAGAAATGTTTCCCGTAAAAACCTTCAACAATGGCCTTCTGATACGCAAGCCAAACCGCCTAGTTTTTGTTCCGACAACTATATGTGTGTATATATATATATATCTCTCTCTCTCTCTCTCTGTCTCTCTCTCTCTCTCTCTCACTCTCACTCTCTCTCCCCCAGCGAGACTTGATGACATAAAACTTAGATCGTGGCCCGCGGTGGAAGTCATTGGGAGTAGGGTATATAGACGGCCCAATACAGCTTAATTCAGGAATCCACACTTCGGGGTACCAAGGAAGATTTTTTAAAAATATACTGAGGACCATGCCCCACATGATGTCATTCATTTCGGGTTGATAATGTAGGTTTACGTCTTTATGACGTCAGGGCCATTCAATACAATTTGTGCCATGCCCACTTGTGGTCTCCCAGTGCCTTCCAGAGAAGCAGAGATTATTACCCCGCACCAGCTCCATTAAGGCGCAGAAGGGGCAGGGGGTTTAGAAGCAGAACCCTAAACCCTAAACTCTATGCATGGACGCCAGGGCAAGTGTACACAGAAATTTGAATGAAATTATTCGAAATCGTGATGGCCAACATGTGCCGAAAGATGGTTGGGTTCCGAACTGCTTCGTTACCCTAAACCCCAAACCCTAAACCCTGAGCCCGAAACCCTCAAGCCGCTGGAGGGTTGCCGGGAAGGCTTCTTCGCAGGTTGTAGGCTGTAGGCTGGGCCGCAGGGACTAGGGGGTCTTCAATACGGTAGTCTCCTTAGGAGTTATCTTTACATTTCATCATAGCAGAACCCTAAGGAGTTACCAAAAATCGCATTTTTTATAGGTCTAAGGAGACTACAGAACAAGGCCCTCGACATAGAGCGATGTCTAGGCTGCACCTCAGATAGCCTTGATTCAACTTAAACAGCCCTGATTCAGGAGAAGCCCAATGGGGGTGCGTGCTGACATTCTGAAACACCTCAGAGGGCTTTCATTCGGACGGAAAGAAAGGTCACGGTAATAAGATGTAGGGGTGTATCCCTGTGGTTGGTCTCGGGTTTGCAGTTCAGGGTTTAGGGTTTTGTGAAGCATGGTTTAGGGTTTTAGGGTTCGGGGTACAGGGATGGTGTAGGATTTTGGGGTTTAGGATGGTAGCTCCAACGGTGCTTGAAGGCAATCCATCATCACTGAAGAGGCTAGGTAACGCAACAAGATGCATGATAACTTGTCCTGCTCAGACGTTCGATCGGAGCGGGTGCCCAGCTGTTCGGCACTATTTCAGGCTTTTAAGCGCGCTTCCTTCTTGATGTCAGTGCATGCTAGAACCCAACCCCTGAGACGCGTTATAAGCATGGCTTTCGACTTAGGCTGCTCCAGTCGATTTATGAAGTGGCAGCCGAGGCTGGCAAAGCTTCCTCACAGCTAGCTAAAGCATCCTTGCAGTGCTGTAATGTATTGTATACGGGGCCCCAGAAGGTTCACATAATTACACACCCTGCCTCGTTCCGCCTCGAAGGGCTTTGAGCTTTGTCGCTTTAATCATATATACCCTTTTTTAATATAATTTCCATTTTGTTTTCCATTATCCCTATATAACCCCATATAACACCCATATTCTATCTACTTAAGGGGGACTATAGCCTGAATCTTGAGCCCCCAAGAAAAGAGCCAGCCGCAGACTTGCCAGTAGCTGCCGTTCTGACCTGAGCTGTAGTAACGCGGTTCAGGGTTTAGGGATTAGGGTTTAGGGATTAGGGGTTTAGGGTTTAGGGATTAGGGTTTAGGGTTTAGTGTTTAGGCATTGATCGTGTAAAGGACACTGGCAAAAAATGGGAAACAGCCTGAAGCCTCAGCCCTCAACTGCAACGCACACAAGCAAAACACTTGAGCACGAAACCCTGGCTAGGTAGATTCATCAAGCTAAGGCCCATCTTTCATATGCCCAACATTGTTTTCGTTGTCATAGGAAGGCGATATGGCCCCGAATTTTGGAAACTCGCATTGGCCCCCGCAAATCCTACAAGCGGCCAGACAGCCGTAACCCGCGCTGCCGCATCGGAGGGGGAGGCAGCCCAGACTAACGAGGCGCACGGGTTGTTAATATTGGGATAATGGAAGATAAAATGGAACCCCCCCCCCATAATGGAGAATCAAATGGAAAAGAAAATGGAAAATGAAATGGAAACTGGTGTTATGTAGGGATTTGGGTTTCACGTATGTATGTTGCGATTTGTTTGTTTAGGGTTTAGGATGGTTAGGGAAAGAAAGTTAATACAGAAAAACAAGGGGAAAACCACTACATTATTTGGGGCTAGAAACGGGATGTAGGGGGCTATCATCAGGAAATATTTGATCCGTTCTCCAATAACCATAAAGATGCATTTAGCAGAGCGCGCGCTCAACAATGGCAAGGTGCTCGTGGGCTGGCTTCCAATCGTCCTTGTAGACACTTAAACAAATTCCCTCCATGGATGTTGAAGCACCCGCCGCCCTCTAACAATGGTTTTTCCTTTGAGAACCATGTATTAATTTCATTTGGGATGTTCATGTTTGAATGCGTAGGGCTTTCATGCATGGAGCTCGGTCGTGGGCAATTTCCAAATAGGGGCAGGTTGTTACATGAACTTTCAAGAAGGGTGTAGGGGGAGTTGGAGGCCATTAAGGGGCTTTCGGGACTTCAGGCTTCATGGTAGGAAATTTCGCAAAAGCCTTCTTGGGTTTTATACTATCCTGGGTTCAAAGGTAGCACAATATGGAGGTTTCATCACAGAACCGAACTTAAGCGTCTTTAAGCAGCGGTTTACGTAAAGCTCCCCCAAGAGCCACTTTGAGGCTCATGGATAGAGCTTAGGTGGACCCCCCACACAGTAAAAATGACTATAATGGATAATAAGGATTATATTAGGGTCCTCTAATATTCCTATTTTACCACTGTTACAGGGTGGGGGGTCCTCCCAAGATAGAGCTCTAGTTGGCTCTATAGGTCCCCAAACACGGTTCTAATAACGCATACTTATCGGACTTCTAACCACAAGTTATCACTCCACATGAGCATCCGTGTATGTCTTTCCGAACTGCCATGTTTTCAAGTATCAATAAACAACGAGTTAGTATATCCCTATCATGTCACACCTACAATGCTTACTTTTTTTTTGTATCTTAAATGTGCGTATAGATTGGATGCCTGCATCGGCTGAAGGTTTGCGTGCCAAGAGGCTTCATTGGAAGTACTGTATACTAATCACCTCCCCGTAATGGTAAGCACCCCATCCACCTAAGAAAGGTTATATATTGGTGCTAGGGGGGCGAGCGAGGATTTTTCGGGCAAGGGGGTTACTATAGCTGTTTAACTGTTGTTCTTGGCAGGAAAAAAAGCGAATAACATCCCTACATACACCCTATATATTATATTCCCATATTCCCTACCAACCCCTAAGCCCCAAATCCTAAACCAACCCTACTAGACTAGGTGGAGTTGAAATTGAAAGTGGAGAGAATCACCGGACTTCCTCAGAACTGTAGAGGCTCAGGCCACGCTGTAGCCTTAAAACTCTCAAGGGGTTTTGGGTTTAGGGTTCAGGGTTTAGGGCTTAGGGTTTAGGATGCTGTGATACCTACCTATGGGCTTGGAGGTCCAGGAATGGTACTTAGCTTGCTTTGGGCTGTCTCCAGTCCTGTGCTGGGATAAGTTCAGTAGCAAGAAACCCTGAACAAATACTCCAACTCATAGAACTGGGCAGGCCCCTGGCATATTTAATATTTTCCCTAATGGCTTTAGTAGGGGACCCTGTATACTCATATTTTCAATGTGTTTTAGGGGCCAACTTAGAGTTACTCATACCCCTATATACTACAGTAGTTTCCATTTTCTTTTCCATTATCCCTGTATAACCCCAATACACTCTACAGTAGTTTCCCATATAAACCCTAAACCCTAAACCCAAACCCTACACCCCATCATAGAATCTGTGTGGTTTGCGGCTATTCCTCCGGAGGTAGCCAGCCCTTCCGCTGCCGCCGGCCATGCGTTACCTGCCGTGAGCCAGGAGGCCGGCACAGCTGCCACCTTAAAAGTTAATGGTAGGGTTTAGGGTTTAGGGCTTAGGGTTTAGGGTTTAGGGCTTAGGGTTTAGGGTTTAAAGTTTAGGGTTTAGGGTTTGCGTAAGGGGGGTAGGGGGGCTTAGGAGTTAGAAAGTCGAGGGAACCCCAAATTCCAATCAGACTTAGCTCCATCAGCAGACATTGCAGCAACGTCACTCTCTGGGAACAAGTGACCTGGGAGGGTTGCATCTGCTTGGCTTCCTTCCATGTTTTGGCCGTGTTGACGAACATGTTGATCACTCCATATGCTCCCATCTCAATTTACAGCCAAATTGCTCGCCCATCTTCAACATTTGCAGCTCCTGATCCTGTCGGATGGCCGGCCGACCCAGCATCATCACTAGCTGCTGCATTGCAGAATTGCTTGGGTTCTCAGGTTCTCTTATCTAACCTCCAGGACCTCTTGAGGGGAGGGGAGACGAGGCGTGACAAGGGGTGGGTATATATCTAAACTGCGGGTATATCCTTTCTCAAAGCTGTCCAAGACATCTGGGAAGTGAAGGGAAAGCATACTTCCAACACTGTACTTGGGATTCCTTTGTGAAATCCTTGCTGGGAACCTTATACTACGAACAGCAAGCATCAAGGAGATCACCAGGCGCTTGTTTTTTTTTTTTTTTTTTTATTTATACTCTGGGTATTTGTGTTCCCGCACTAACAGCAAAAGCCTAGTTCTTTTAGAAAGTAGTCCGCTTAAAGTAGCATTTTATGGTTGTTTCTCGACTGAGCATTTTGCAGATGCGCATTTTATTGGAAAGACAATCTGAATTTGTTTCTCAGATCAAGAGGCAGGCCAGCAACCGGCGACGGAGCAGCCGCCTGGCGAGACTGCAGCTGGTACTGAGGACTGCTGTTCAGGGTGTCCGGTTCATGCTTGGAAAATTTATGGAATCGGGAATTTCGGGCGCAGTGTGGTTTGAGAGACCTAAGAAATTTTGGTGGCGCTTTCGGATGATCCTGTATTTCCCGTACGGTTCAACAAGCAGACCTCTTTATGAACAAGTCCTGTGGGGGGCCTTCAAGTACAAACAGACAGGCATCTTCTGGTTGCATGTTGGTTCCCGCCATGAACCAAAGTTACGGGCAGTATAGTTCATACCACGTAGTTGCCATACACTGCGAAATTGCAAGTGCTAGCTGCATGCTGTTCCATATAGCTCTTGTACTTTTCTTAGGATAAGGAATTGAGATGCATGCAAGAGGTATCTGATTCCGCAGGATCCCTTGTTAGCAGGTCGCTCGGTAGGATGGGTGCTGGGAGCAATGGTTTGAATCTGGGTTTTTGTGTTGGCATTTAACAGAAGTACAGCAAGCAAACTTCGAAGCTGTTGTGGCGCTTTAAGCCCCTGAACTGAAGAACCAACCTCCAACGGCTCAGTACTAGGAGGCCAGCCAACACCCTGTGACCGAGCAGCCGTCTCTACAGACTTCTGCCGCTCATGAGGACAATTGGTAGGTTCCGCATGCAACTAGGGGCACCCAAATTTAGCCCCCCCAAACCACTATGATCCTTCTCCTTTTGGTAATCCCCCAAAAATTACGCTTAAGCTTGATTTTTGAACTTTCAGGGCCTTGCGCGAGGAAGCGAGAAGGTTGATGGACTTTGGTATTCAGGGTTTCGGCTGGTTGGTCAGGGGAGTTTAGTATGTAGGTAAATAACGGAAATTTCTGGGTGGTTTCTTAACCTTCTTTACTGAGTGCCCCTGGCTCCCCAAGTAGCGGGCTCCAGGTGAAAGGTATGGCCATCGTCTTTGCACCTAGTTTAGTTATGGGCATAGTTACCTACACCCTAAACCCTAGACTCACCCTAAAATTAGATGCTCACTCCCAGGTAGGCTTAGTATACCCCAACCCTGTACGAGGTACATACCGCAGAAGCCCCAGTACTTGTTACCGTGGATCCCTCACAGTCCTTCTGTGATCATAGTACAGTATACTCCAGAACCCATTTTGCTTTTTTAGAGCTTCTACATCGGCTGGGTGTAGAGGCTTCACTGGCCAAAGCGGTTTGACTCTGTATTTGGCTAGCGAGCTGCTAAGAGTAATCACCTCCCTCAACTCGTGAACGCTGCCATATGACTGTTCCGCTACTATCCTTAATCGTGAAACGTATAACGTCTCTGAGGGGAGCGGGGGATCTCACTGTCATGGGGAGCGGATGAAGTTGATTCGCCAAGCCCATGTGTCACATGTTTGACGGCTGCGTTGTGACGGCCCCACTTCGGCAACATTTTTGCTTTTGGCTTGCGCAGAGTCACATGCTAACTGGGTGGGCGCATTATGCGCCGAATATGTTTAGATAGAACCGCTGTTTGAATATTGAATAATTATGAGACACAAAGACTTCCCTAGTGATCCAAACAGCCCAATGCAGGTAATGCTTGCAAGGACTCTAGGGCCCGTGTAGGTATTATTTTTCATGCTTGGATCCCGAAACGCTAAACCCCCTTCCTAGATCCCTAGAAACCCATTTACTGGATCCCTAGGTTTTTGAAAAATCCCCTAGAAGCCCAGTCACCTACATATTGGGTTCCTGTCCTTAAGTCCCTATAGGAATTTATACTATCTATAACCCAAGGACCTACTATATGGGTACCTGGGTCTCTAGGGATCAACAAGTCTCTTACACGTTCGTTTCGCAATGGCCGGCGCTTAGACCGTGTTTTGCATCGTAGGCTTGGCAAGACGTGGCCTAAAGCAGTGACCCCAACAGGCTTTAGGGAGTTTGGGGTTTCGGGTTTAGGGAAACCCGGAATTTGGGTTTAGGGCCTAGAGTTGGGAAACCTCGAAGTTGGGTTTAGGGTTTAGAGTTGGGAAGCCCCGAACTTGGGTTTAGGGTTTAGAGTTGGGAAACCCCGAATTTTCAAGACAAGGCATCTTCAGCAGCTGCAAGAAATCTGAATGTGGCAGCTTGAGCCTCTAAATAGCCATTACTAGCTCATGGGAGCTACTGTGAAGATTAGCCTTATTAAGGGACCCTTGGGAGTGGACTTGGGGTCCCTCTTGTAGTTTGGTATAGGGTTTAGGGTT
>CAJNIZ010027668.1:164200-179322 GCA_905231905.1 Symbiodinium pilosum
TTTGTGGGTTTAGGGTTTGTGGGTTTAGGGTTTAGGGGTTTAGGGTTTAGGGAGATTCTTCCTTTGGCTGTATATGGTAATATGGTCATTTCCCAAATAGGGGGAACCCAATATAGACCCTAAAAGATTATAATTCTTATGATGGGGACCCCAAAAAAGGTACCCCTAATTTGAGGAATCCCCCATGTAGAATGGTATGCCACCAGTTGACGGGGTGACCATTGGATTTTCGGTGGCATCCGCCTAAGATTCTTGAGGGTTAGCAGGCCGCATTGCAGAAGGAACGTCCGGAGCTAATGTTGGACCCGCTTTAGCCTTGAGGTCCCCTGCTCTGATTTTGGGCCCTAAAAATATAGGCAAGATTTACAGCCCTCCCTCTTAAATCAATCCACAGGGACCTCAGAACCGTGGGAGGCTGAGGGCCCTGTTTGGCCTCATTATTGGGAGAAGGGGGGGCCCAACACTAAAGAGGGTCTCACACTATAGTGGTACAGTATGCTGGGTATCGTATCACACAAGATGTTGCCCATCAATTGTACGAGCTTCTGGTCTGTAGGTGGAAGGGCTGCTTGAGGGCTTGTGCAGGTCATTGCTGAGTCGCATTCTTCACACGCTTTCACATTAGAGTATGCCTGAGGTGGACCCCCCACCCTATAATAGTGACTATGTTGTACGGGATAGTACGGATTATATTTGGGTCCTCCTATATTCCTACTATACATACCACTATTACAGGGTGGTGGTCCTCCTAAAGTATGCCCGAAGCCCGAAACTGCTTGAGGCGTAGGGTTCCGGCCAATGACTGCGCGCACGGCCCGCAAACAGGGTCTCTTCCTTGGTATAGTTTGGACTTTGTACTTTACCGGATACTTGGAGGGTCAGGGAGACTTAGTAAATGTTCTTAATTTGCTATAAGCGACATAATGACCCCAATTAGATTATACCCATTTTAAACCTAGTTACTAAGTTCCCCTGTCCCTAAGTCCTAAATGCTTTGGTAGCCTACATTTTCTTTACCATGTTCACTACACAACCGTCCAAGTAGTGGTGGCTTTGTCCCTGACCCTCCAAGTATTCCCTAATCTCTCCAACTTTGTTCATAACCCTTTCTGTTGCAAGACGAAAAAGGAGTGGTAGAACACATGTTCCGGACTGCGTAAGTATACTTATAACCCTTACAAGCCATATAATAACAGCTAGTAACCCCAATTTTCCCATTTCATTCTACTTACTACAATCTCCCTGACTCTAAACCCTAAACCCCAAACCCTAAGCCCTAAACCCTAAACCCTAACCTACTAAGTTTCCCTGACCCTCCAAGTCTTCTCCCAGACCCCTGGCTCTAACAATTAGATCCCCTAGATAAACCCATAAAAAATCCCTATATAATCCCTATATAATTTCCCATGGAGTTCTAGGAATTTAATTTTTAGATCCCTTTGGGGGTCTGGGCTGTTTGTTTTAGGAACTTGGGGGCCGCTCCTCGCATGGCTGGCGGTCGCAAGCAGTCCACTCTTGGCATGGTAGTGACCCTTGGCTGCTTAAAGGGTTTGGGATTTTTTAAAGGGTGTAGGACCCAGGGCTTTGGGGTTTAGGGTGTGGGCCCGTGTATGGGGTTTTTAACCAATATATCCAACCAAAAAGTGTTTGGTTCAGGGCGTTTTTGAGAATAGGGTTGGTGGTTTTGGTGCTTGCGGTCAGGCACCTTCCTTCGTGCTAGCAAGCGCTGAAGCGAGAGATCAGGGGCCCAGCGCTCCAGGCCCCAATCAGTTTACCTGCAATCCTGAATGTCGAGCCCCTTGCCCAGAAGTTTGTCATGGTTGAACCCCTGTATCTCCCAATAACCTGGTGTAGGCGACTGACATGGGCACGGCGGTGGGCCTGCTGTTACGCACAGACTATACTGAGAAAGAGTGGATCCTGGCAACAGTGCTTGCACTACAAAAGTGGATCTTGATGCCGGTGCCTGTTTGATAAGATGGGATCGCATTGCCAATTTTCCATTCATGCCTCCTCGTGTTTGCTTCCTACTGCAGCAACGACTGCCAGTCGCACCGCTTATGTCATGAGCCACTCCAATATCAGCATAGTCCCAATTTTTTCCCTGGTCAGGACCCAAAACCCCCTAAACCCTAACCTCCCTAATATATTCTTTAATCAGGACCCATGTCCATTAATCATCCAGGACATCTTGACTGCAGCCTCCTCCCATGCCATGGCTTTGCTTGGGCCTGTTCCCAAACCCCCTTAGAGGGTGAGGGGGACTTGGTAAGTAGGTTAATAATGGGCACAAGTAGGGTTACTATTTGACTTATAGGAGTTATTGACCTACTTACTAAGCCCCCTGACCCCAAATCCTGACTCCTAACTTCTAAACCCTAAACCCTATACTTTCAGAGTCCCCTGACCCTAGAAACCCAGGAGGAACCCTTAAACCCTAATATACTTTCTAAGTCCCCCTGACCCCTCCAAACCCAGGAGGAAGCGGGTCTCCAATATCCCGCTTCAGCCTTTGGCACCAGAGAGGCCGCCCTCTGCAGGCCCAGCCGAGCTGGTTTGGGAGCCTTTGAATATATGTCTATTTATAAAACTATATATAAATATACATATATGTATAATATATATATATATATATGTATATATGATCCAGGGTTCCTACCATGGGGGGCGGGGTGGGGGGGGCGGGGTAGGATCCCCAGGACCGGGAACATATATATATATATACATATGTAGGTATATATAAACAATGCTACTGATAGGTTGTACTCGTATATTATTCAGCATTCTTTGTATGTGTATATATATATATATCTATACACACATACAAAGTTTGCTCGAATTAAGGGTGTTGTTATGGTCAACCAGAGGTTTTGGGTGGAGTTTGGGGGTCTTGGGGACTTTTTCTATTAGTTTTAGGTGGGCTTTGCAAAATTTGGGGGTGATGAGCGAGGGTTTGGGGGTGACCCTGTCTTAAAGAAGGCCACGCCGTCCCACCTTTGACTCTTCTCCACGGGTTTAGGATTTCGGGTTCCTGCGGTCAGTGCCGACATGGTGGGAGCTACGTGCTACTCAATCCCGATCGTATGAGCTTTTCAAGCGTTTGAGATCCCCTGTATTTAAAACTCCATATTATCAGTGATTGCGCTGCGACATCCCCACATAATCCCTGTAAAAAACCTTTCAAGATCCATACATAGATTCTTAGATCCTGGAGCTTCCGTGACCCTGCCCGAAGCAAGGCCATCACCGCGACGGCGCAGATGCTGATTCCTTAGATGCAGACCATCTCAGGGAAGCACCAAAGCAGGCGGGGTCGTGGGAGTTTTGCGATTGTTTGCAGCCGCATACGGAGCACGTGAGCTGTAGTCTAAGCTTTTTAAAGGGGGATTCTCTAAGGATTCTAATATATAGGGAAGCATTACGGGGGATATTAAGGGGGATACTCAGAGTTTAGACTGTAGCTAGGCTTTCGTTTATCCCAATCTAACCCCTATATACTCCAAGTATATACCCTATAATAATGCAGCAGTTTCCATTTTCTTTTCCAGTATCTCAATATAATCCCTATATACCCCCAATATATACCCTATCATAATGCAGCAGTTTCCATTTTCTTTTCCAGTATCTCAATATAATCCCTATATACCCCCAATATATACCCTATAATAATGTAGTAGTTTCCACTTTCTTGTCCATTATCCCAGTACCCTAATCCCTTGGCTGCAAGTAAGGCTCTGGGGAGTTGGGTTCAAGTCTGCCGGACGTGACCTGAGTATAGCAGCGGCGGGGCGTAGCACCTGAGGCCTGCATTTGGGACTGCGCAAAGGACAGCCCGATAATTTCTGGCGCTGGTAGGGATTCTAGCTAGGGAACTTGGTGTTGAGAGGCCGCAGCTGCTACACATTCTGAAGGCGGCTGTAAAAATTTTGCGCACATATTCGAGAACAAATCGCCCAGACGTTTAAATCTAACCCCGTCCTAGATCTTGAACCGGGAACCCAAGCCATAAATCCCAGACCCGAAGCCTGGACCCTTATTAAGCCCTAACCTTCAAACCCTCAACCAGTACTTTAAACCCTAAACCCTATATAATCCATTACAGTAGTTTCCATGTTCTTTTCCATTATCCCCATATAACCCCAACAGGACAATCACTTGCCAGGAGGAAAGATCCGCATCCAGGGGTTCTGCCCGACATCGCGGAGGAAGCGTCGCCTGGCATGACGGGGAGTTATTGCAGAAACCTGAAGAATAAACGAAGACATCCGGGTTTAGGGTTTCGGGGTTTGGGGTTTATCCATGGCAGGGTGCTTTTGTTGTTTTCATGGACTTCCTGCTTTACAGGGGATATACAACGTGTCTGGTGAGGATATGCAGACGTATAGGCATCAAACACGCCTGGACATTTTCCTGTACACCACCACAATTACACGGTTGTAGTATGCAAGATTTGTCCACAGGCCTGTTCCTTTCATGTAGGCCCCTACGGATCCCAACTTGTAGGGCGCGTACGCAGTAAACCGCACTTGGATTTTCAGGAGAACGTAGTAAGCAGGTGAATACTGAGGATAAGATGTGATTCTTGTATGGCTTATAAGTATAAGAGCTTATCTGTTAGGTTGGCCTGACTCCATGTAATGTCATGCATCAGCCCTGGCCTATGATCATGACCCAGTCCGACAGCCTCATTTTCCAGCTGAACCCTAGGGATCCAGATAGCCATTATCCAAAACAATCTGTATATCACCTATCCCCTGTATATTCATATACATAAGCATATAGCGCCTATGCATCCGCTCTCCACTCTCTCAGCCCCCTGCCCCCTGCCCCACCCCCAATGGTATGGTCCCCATCTGGGAATACGCCATATCTATAACCCAGAACCATGAATTCTCTGTAAAACAACTAAAACCTTTTTTTTAGGTTTTCTATAAACCCTCACCACAGAATCCAGACCACAGGACCACAGGGGGATACATTCATAAGCTTCCACTAAAGTCTCTATGAAGCCATAAACCATCTACGAACCTTCCAGAAAACTCTCTAACCTTCTGCAAATTGTCTATAAACGCTATAACCCCCCTGTAAACCTTCCATAAAGCCTTCAAAATAGAAGCAATCTATCTCTTTAAGATCTGTATCGAATGCTATCAGACCTTCAGATACCCTCCAGAAACCCCTTCGGAAAATCTCTTCAGACCTCTAAACACATGCTATCAAACTAATGAACCGTCTGCAAATCTTCTTTAAACCATATAGAACCCTTCTACAACCACTGTACGCTTCTGTAAACTTAATCTAAACCTCTCAAATAAAGTATATAAATTCTTCCAATCCACAGGGGGGTAGGTAAATCATGTTCTTCTATATCACTGTGTCATGGACATCATGGACCATTTAGGGTGGGGGGCGGGGGGGTGGGGCGGGGGGCCCCGTGAATGCTGACGCATAACAGCACCAGTATAATGCCCATGTAACCATATTATACAGCCCCATTATAGCACCCATATCAGGCGTCCCTGCATCCGAAGCTACAGGAGAAACCTCCAATCCCAGACCACGACTATAAACAGGGTTTTGGGTTTTGGGCTTAGGTTTAGGGTTTTAAGCTTTAGGGTTTAGGGCTTAGGGTCGAGGGCTTGGGGTTCTTGAGTTCCTGACTAGGAAGTGCAAACCACAGTAAAACCAGGTAAGATCCTATAGCCCATCATAACTTATAGCTACCATCATCGACAGCACTAGGCTTTCGCAATATACCTACCCAGATCCCTCAACGCTACACCCTCTTGGATCCCTGTCACTGATTCAGTTTCCATTTCCTTCCTACATCCTCAGAGCTCATATATTCCTACAGACCAGATCATGCCTGCCTCGAGCCAGACTTTCACCCCAATCGCGCTTCAATGTACCTAGGACTACTCGGCTTCAAAGACGCGGCCCATTGGCAAAGAGGCAAGTTTGGGGCTTCGGGTTTCCGAAGAGACGGTTTTGCCCAAACGTAGCGACGAGGGCTTTTTCAATGTCAGAGTTCTGAGCGGTTCGGAGCCAAGACGAAGTCGTGCTGTCCTCCGGCCAAAAGTCAAAAGAGACTGTAACTTTCAGCTTGTTTGTGCCAAGTATAGCGTCTCTGCGTCTGCTATTCTTAGGCATTTTCAGTGCTGTGCAACGTGAGCCATAGTCTCAACTCCTCGTAAACCCCTTACTCATTAATCCGCATAACGCTGCCCCATATGATTCGCTACCCCAAACCCTAGACCCTTATATAACCCCGTATAAGGATTTTAAAGACTATAGCTCCTGTGACGGGAGCCTCAGTAATGGGAATCAGGGTGCGGGCAAACTTAGTCTAGGCCAGCGTGCCCAAGGCAAACTCATAGTCCCCCTTAAGTAGATAGAATATTATAATAAGATCTCCACATATCCCATTTTATCTACTTGAGGGGGACCATGAACTGAGAAATCCATGTATGTCCATATCCTACCAAAGACAATTGCGGTTCCATTTTTTGGGGGAATCCCCATCGCCAGATTTTAGTATGTTCGGCGTAGACCGGCGTGTCTCAGGAGGTGCCCATCTTGCAACAAAAAACAGGTACACTTGCATCCTTAGCAAAGAAAAGTAGGTTCACGTGCATCCATAGCTGCAAGCTGCAAGCCCCAAACCCCATAAAGCCTACAACCCCGACGTCTAGAAACCCCGAACCCTGAGCCTAAGCCCTATAAGCCCGTTGAACAAACCCAGAAACTTTAAGCACCCATTCAAATCCTAAAGCTCTGGAGTCGTGCAGATGACTAGTGATATGAACATATAAAGCCCGTCGTATGCCTCCTAGTACAAACTATACTTGGGCGGGAGCCCTAAACCCTAAACCCTAAACCCTAAACTTAACCTCCAGGAGCGCATGGACGTCTTCAAGCAGTATCTGAGAGACCGGGAGATGGCTCGGGTAGCGCATCTTCTGGCTTTGAGCCCCTTGGTTGGGTTTAGGCTTTATAGGGTTTAGGGCTCAAGGGTTTAGGGGTTGAGGATTTAGAGTCTAAGGGTTTGGGCTTGAGGTTTTTACTGGTTTTTGAGTTAGGAATTGGGATGTACGATTTGATCCTTTTTGGGTGGCGGTTGCCGCGGGGGACGACCCAAATGCCCTTCTTAGGGCCTATCTGTGACCCCAGTTCCCTACAGATTAGTAGTAGTACCCGCCTAATTAGTACGTAGAACCCATAAAGCCGTAAATGATTTTAGTTACAGGTAGGAGACATGCAAGGACTATGGGTTACACTGCGGGTTTTCTAATCGAAACGGCTGCATTCCTACGCTTTGAAGGGCGCTTCTGGAAGGGACCCTGGAGGTTGTGTGGGGTCTAGGGTTTAATACTTCGAGATACGAAAGAATTCTGGGCATTCAGGTTCTGAAAGTTAGTTGAAGGACAGGCAAAGGGCAGTCGCAGGTATGGAGGCTTACGGGCCACAGGGTTTGGGCAGCCTTTGATTCCTTCATCTCGCCTTTCAGGGAGGCCAATCTTCTTTGAGTCAAGCATTACGCCGAAGATTCCTGAAACCATAATATGATATAATTGAATATACTATAATAGATTAATGGCCATATTTGTATTTTTTCATCATAGTGATGATATTAGTAGTCTCAATACCAACCTCTGTACCCAACGTGGCAGACCATGCCCTTCAGCCATCCGCCCCCACCTCTCCACTGGATGAGTTGCCTACAAACCCTACGCAAGGCATTGAAGCCAGAAGCCCAGGCATTGTGAGCCTTCGCCCCACAGGTGTAACACTCCCCCGGATCCCCTAAAGGATCCAAAAAATGGAACCTCCTAAGAATCCACTGTTCCCCCAATGTAGTCATAGGTTCATATTGTGGGGGGAGTCCATCTTTTCGATCCTTTAGGCCTTTAGGGGGTCCCTCATAAACCCCTTATAAACCCCTTTAAATGGTACCATTTGTTGGTTCCTTTAGAGGGTCCTTAACACTTTTGCAATTTGCATCCCTGAGCCTGAAGTAGCTCGAGCCAAGATGAGGCCGGTTGTGCTACGGGGCCAGGTAGTAAGTAACAGTAGTAATAACAATAACAGTAATCGTAAAAGTAATAGTAGCGGTACTAGTAATATTGTTATTAGTAGTAGTATAAGTAGTAGTAGTAGTAGTAGTAGTAGTGGCAATGCAGTATCTTAGCAGAGAGCAGGTAAGATTGCATCTTTCTCAGGGCTCCGCATTCGCTTCGCATACGATTGAGAAGGAGGTATGCTTGAATTGGTGGGCTCGATTCTTAAAGATAGAACAGATCTTCTTTCAAAGACTTTTCATGGGACCCTACCTTCGAGAGATGCCCATCGATTGGAACTACGCGTCCTGACCGCTAAGATCCTATTCCCTACACCCTGTATCCTTATCCCTGTAATCCCCAGACCTTCTAAAAGCAGAGCAGAAATAATGACCGCAGTATTGCCATTCATACATGCACTACTGTCGTTTTTATTGTTATTATCAGCATTATTCAGCCAAAAACCCTACCAACATGACGGGCTCAGGTGAGCCATAGTCTAAACTCCTTAAAGGGAGGTTATATAGGGGATTATATAGGGGACTACTATAGGGGTTATTAAGGGGGATACTAGGAGTTGAGACCCTGATCCCTATAATCCCCTATATAATCCAGTTTCCATTTCATTTTCCTTTTTCTTTTCCATTTGATTCTCCATTATTAAAGGGGATACTAGGAGTTTAGATTATAGCTCAGGTGATGACTGGGAGACGCAAACCCGGAAGAAGCTCTTCGAGGTCCACAAGCAGCTCGGCCTTTGCTCGGTAGGACAGGGCCCCTTAAAAGAGGGTTCAGAGTTTAGGCTTAGAAGAGGAGGTATGTAGGGGTTATAGAGGTCCCTCTAAAAGGGGCTTACACAGGGGTATAAGGGGATATATATAGGGTTTAGGGTCACATGGAACATGAGATCAAAACCTGGGAGTAACAGGATATCATTAGAGGGTTTAGGGTTAACTGCTGGTGGCTTGTACAGAATACAGGAATGGAAAAGAAAAGGGGAACTACCATACTCTTGGAGATTAAATGTGAGTGGCTAGAATGCTTCATTCCCTCCATAAACAGTGAGAAGAAACACGGCAGTCCTAAGGTGGCCCTTAATGAACATAGCTGTCCTTTCACATGGGGGCTATACGGGGTTACATGCTGTTTGGGGGCAGGCCCTAAGCCCTAGACCCTAAACAGCGTAGTCTTGGTTTTGGTCTAATTGCCATCGTGGGCGATTTGGGACTTACTGGGGTACCATGCCCTCATGGTTTAGGGTTCAGGGTTTAGGGTCAGGGGGACTTAGTGAGTAGGTTAGCAACCCCTATAACCACATAGTAACCCTAATTATCCCTATTCTCAACCTACTTACTAATTCCCCCCGATCCTCCAAGCCCTGAACCCTTGACCATGGCATTGAGTTGAGCAATCTTCAATAGACTTAGACAGTGCTGTGGTAGATCTTGAAAGCAAGAGATTGCAAAAATCGTTGACCATGTATCCAACAAGCTACTACTGGGTAGGCCCCTGGGATATTCAATATTTTTCCCTAATGGCTTTAATAAGGGACCCTATATACTAATATTTTTCAAATGGTTTTAGGGGCCAACCCAGACTAGCACTTCTCCCAGTTTTCCCTGATTTGGCTTCGCTTGCTCGACGGCACAGAGCTTGGTGCCGCCCTTGCGGAATGCTGAATGGAATGTGGAACCCTAAACCCTAAACTCTCCCTAAACTCTATAAACCCTAAACCCTAAACCGGGTGGCAAGGATGGTGTCTAGGGAATCTAGGGTAAGGTTAGTAGTCGGAAACCTTCAGACAGCAAGCTGTAAACACCAACCTCAGATCAAACGCACGTACTATAGTATATTATGTCACTAACAGCTATGGAAATGGAACAATAGTATATTATGGTATATTAATGGTATATTAGAGTATCTTATACTATATTATAAAATATTCTGGTATATTATCTGGGGTGACCAAGGCAGACAAAGTTTCAGCTGGAGCTCGTCAACACGGAGGAGTTAAAGGAGAAGCGCTATACCCGAGTTGGTCACAAGGTGGGACATGGGGGGTTTCCAAAATTATGGGTACCTTTTTTGGGGGCTCTATAATAGGGACTATAGTATTTGGGGGCCTATATTGGGGTCCCCCTATTTTCGGAAATTACCACATGCTGAGACTGTGGATGCGAGGCGTCGTAGGTTTGGTACATGTTTTAGGCTCTGGAGAATGCCTCTGAGCTTTGGTGATGCAACTACATCGCCTCGCAAAATGCTGAGACCGGCTGCGATGTAAGTCTTAGAGACGAATTTCCACGAAGCTGACCAGTTTCAGCTGGATGGGTCTCCAGCTTTGGGGTTCACAGGTTCACTGATTAAGTAGTCAGACTTCTGCTGGAACATGCATCCCTGCATCTCAGATTCTGCAGAAGACAAGAGGGAAGTGCTCGAAATAGCCCTTTGTTATGCTTAGTGGGGGAATTGCTGTGCAGATGGCGACGCAGCTTTGTTTCATGCACATTTTGGGTCTACAGCTTTGCGCTCTCCATATTTGAGAACACCTTCATACACGATCTTTTCTCCTGCGACTGCGGGCTTGCAACCGCAGCTCTCGTGCTTCATGGTTGCAAGCGAAGTGAGGCATTTTGTGGTCGTGCATTCATTCCACAGCTCAAATCTAGAAGACTGTTCTTGTGAAGCCGAACAAGACAAAATGGAGTCTTGCATGCCTGTATGACCTCCAGATATGTTTGGTCGCCTGTGAGCAATGACTGAGCTTACGCATGTTTGTAGGCTCGGCTTAAGTGCATGCTTCCCATTAGTTTTGGGCTGGCAGGTAGGGGCCACGTTTTCTCAGACAAACTCAGCAGTCAAGATTTCACACAACCTGGACCTCGCGGAGAATCCGGAAGGTTGTTGGACGTAATCGTTCGGATGGCTACAAGCCTGAGTGCAAGAAATTCCCGTACCGGACAGGTCTTCATGCAGAATCTGAAGAGCTCCAACAGATGTTGGAGCAACCCGGATATCAGCCGCATTCTCAGCCTTTCCATGCAGCATGCAATCCCTCGTCCCACGGTGCCTTTCTAGACTCCCAGATACTAGCATCACCCTAAGCTTGTTCTCACATTGTATCATACTTGTCGTGAAAGTGTAAGTGTGTGCATGTTTAAACACATGTTCTTATGTAGGCATACATGCACCAGAAAGTCGGTATGTATATGTATGTGCGTACATACAGTACATGCGCATACTTTACATGGTAGCATAACTATATATATATATGTGAATATATGAATATATACACACAGCCACATGTATAGTCATGGAAAAAGGCGCCTCACCGTGTTGCATGCGCCGACCCATAGCCCTTATTCGTAGCACTTGCCAGCTCAAATCATAGAAAAGAGCTGGTCCATTCGGGGGGTTGTCAAAATTATGATCCTTTTTTTGGGTACGATCTTGGTTTGGGGTTCAGAGGGTTTAGGGTTTAGGAGGTTTTTCAAAAAATCAGGGTCATGTTGTGGGGAGTCATGACAGCAAGGATTTTTTTGTGTACATGTACAATATCTATATATATATATATGTATGTGTGTGTATATACACATACATATTATGTTATAGGGTATTTATATTGGAGTATGCAAAGTGACCCTTGCTTTTGCAAATGCCCAAATGCCGAGGGTGTCTAGGTGCGAGCTTCTGGCAGGGGTTCTCGAGGGTTCCTGAGTTGCAATTGTAGTCCGGTAGAGTTCGTTAAAACGATCGGATCCCAACTCCCAGGGGTACAACCCTAGGGTATAAGCATAAAACCCTTGAGGTTCATGTCATCAGGACTAAATGAGGGATCCTTGGTGTGACGCTCTGCTACAGGGCTTTGTTGATACGGTTGATGACTATTTGTGCCTACCAAGAATCCGTTCAAAACCTGGTTCTGTCCGTGTCGTGTTGCGTACAAAGGTCGGGAGGCAAAGAGAGAGAAGACGGCGCCGGAGGTCTGCCAGCTGAAGCGTCTGGGACGGCCAATGCTTCAATGATTTCGCAAAGGGTCCTAAGTACCTATATGGTATATGCCTGACACCCTGAACCAAGGGTCCTAAGTACCAATATAGGGGATACTAGCCCAAACGTTCCTAGTATAGAAACCTTGCTTTCTAGGACCCGCATCAACAACAAATGGTCCAGAATCAGCAAAAGTTGGCTTGTGACCAAAAAGCCCGCAGCCAGTTGTTAAGGGCGATGGCTAAACCTAAGGGTCCAAGTACCTAATAATCATATACTTACACAAAACCTGTACTATACTTACTATTACCCAAATCCCAAGTACCTAATTATTGGGTACATGGACCCTCTGGGCAATGAAAGGTGTTATGATGCTGATTGTTGCGTCGACTTGCCAGTCAAGAGCTTGAGGTGCTGTTTTTTTTTGGGCTAAGGGCTCGAAATTCGGGCTTACTATTGGGGGAGCGGAATGCAAAGACTACAAATCCCTCCGAGGAAGTGGAACTCAAGACAGTTTCAGGGTTTTCTTAGAGGCGTCAATGCACGATGACGAACTCGACCATGTTTAGAGTTTAGATATGTGCCATAATGTGGAACTCAACCGCTGATGGAAGCCCTTGTGCTCAAGCCGTTAATTCAGTGGCAGTTGACAGAAATTCTGACACTCTTTCAAACTATATCATGACACCCAATTCTGTTTTCTGGTAGGCAGAGAGCAGTCTTTGTAGGACCCGCTTAGGATTCCATGTTAGTTCAAACAAGTGTAAGAACGGGGCCTCGCTTATGTCTGACGCAGCTTGTCTCCAGGTCAGCTCAAGAGCGCGAAAAGCAACCCAAGCGCCGCTGCTCTCACACAGCATGTTGCGGGTGTTCAAGGCTTCTGGCGAAGAAGCCCTCGCCATGGCTTTCACAGAATTGGCCACGGAAGAACAGCCGGTCCGGGTACTTGGCATCAAGCGCCATTTGCAGCGCCTCATTGGGCAGCCACGATTCAAGCTGCGGCTAGTTGATTCGAATGGCCAGATGATGGCGGACAATGTGGTGATGCAGGGCCCCATGGATCTCCAGCTCATATTGCTGCCGTTTGAAGCAAGCTCCCAGGACCAAATCCGGCATCTCAAGCAGGCTGCCGAAGACAACAATATCCCTGCTATAGAGCAGCTTTTGCAAAGGCCGCAAGATCCGGACTTGGAAGATGCAAATGCATGGGTTGCTCTGCATTCCGCCTGTAGCTATGGAAGTACTGAAGCTGTGCAGTTGCTGGTTGAGGCGAACGCGGACAAGGACAAGACAAATCATGCAGGTGCAACTCCGCTGCTCCTCGCTTCGCTAAAAGGCCATTTGGAAGCGGTTCGCCTGCTGCTGGAGGCGAGCGCTGACAAGGACAAGGCCGCTCATGTTGGCGCAACTCCGCTGCTCATAGCTTCGCATCTTGGCAATTTGGAAGTCCTTCGCCTGTTGCTGCAGGCACACGCTGACAAGGACAAGGCCGACAATCGTGGCGAAACTCCGCTGTTCGTAGCCTTGGAAAAAGGCTACATGGACGTCGTTCGCCTGTTGCTGGAGGCCAAAGCTGATAAGGACACGGCTTCTAATGATGGCAAGACACCGCTGTACATAGCTTCGGAAGAAGGCCACTTGGGCATCATTTGCCTGTTGTTGCAGGCCAATGCGGACAAAAACAAGGCCACCGACTATGGCGCCACTCCAGTGGACGTTGCTCAGAGCAGTGGCTGTACGAAGATCGTTCGGGCTGCTGTCACAGGCCAAGACGGGCACGATGTCAGGGTCAACACTGAAGCGGCCGCGTACTGAGTGAGAGTGCTAAATTTTGCAACCAGCGAGTGCCGGCGTCCTCTCGTTGCTTGTTGTATACAGCATATGTCATCTCATATGCAGCATCAAGGCATAGACCAAAAAGCGTACTTTCGATGCTCGCCTTGAGCAAGCCCACATAGCATAGCTCTCGTGGCGTCAGTAGCCTGGAAAAAACTAGCATTGCTAGTATTTCAGTGTCGTTTCCGATCTATCATATTTCTGGCGACAGTACTCACCTACAAAACGATTCAAATTATGTAAGTTTCTTGCCATGGCTGTACACCCATGACCATGTCGGAGGCTATAATCCTTACACCCAGTTTCCATGACGTGTTCCTTATTGTTCCGTTGCTTTTTGTACCCAATATAAATGTAGATGTTTGGAAGGCCTAGGCATAAACTCTACACCCTAGTTCCCTAAACTTTACCAACCTTATTAACCCTATAGACCCTATGAACCCTATATAGCCTATACACCCTATAAACCTTATAAACCCTACAAACCTTGTAAACCGTACACATTATAAACCCTAGAAACCTTATAAACCCTATAAGCCCCTCACCATGCCAGCCTGTCAACCTCAGGGCTATCGACTCAGCGCGCCTATGGGAGCTGTAGTTCAATATAGGGGACTATCATAGGGGTTATTTAAGGGGATACTGGGAGTTTAGACTATGGCGCATGGGGTATCTGAAGCCCATTTTCTCATTGCTTCCACGCGCATCCCATATACAGGGGTAAGTTGCGGGTAAGACTGCAACAGATTTCCAATCTTTGTCCCTTGATTTCGTTACAGCGATAAACATACCCTCCCAGAGACTAACATGGAAACCGAAAAAGGGCCCTATAAAGACTACAGTCCCTTCAAAAGGGGCTATATGGGTTTCCATGTTAGTTGGGGGAGTGTATCATCTTGAGAGCCTCAAACCTACCCTAGGAGAGGCAACCCGAGCCCTAAACCCTAAACTAGGGCTTAAGGTTTAAATAGGGTTGAGGGTGTAGGGTTTAGGGCCCTAAACCCTAAGCTTAAAACCTAAGCGCCATGGCCAACCCTATTGGGACCTTCACGCCTAAGCTTGAACTCCGTCAGTGCTGTCAAGATGAGGGTTACATAGGCATCCTTTTAGTAGTTTAGTATGTTTAGGGTTTAGGGTTTTGTAGTTTAGTATGGTCCCTAATTGAAAGCCTTGAAGAGGAACAAAAGGACATAGTGACATAGTGGTCATACATCCCCACCCGAAAAGGCCTTGCCTGAA
>CAJNIZ010027668.1:179422-190890 GCA_905231905.1 Symbiodinium pilosum
TAAACCCTAAGCCCTAAACAGACCCTTTGCCTAAGGATCTGTATTGATCGGCCCTGCAGGTTTGAGTCGAACCAGGGCCCTGTCGAGTTTAGCTCAGCAGAAGGGTCATAGAGCCGGTCCTTACTATAGTAGTTTCCAGTTTATTTTCCATAATCCCCATATTATAACCCCAATATACTAGAGTAGTTTCCATTTTATTTTCCATAATCCCCACTTTATAACCCCAATATACTAGAGTAGTTTCCATTTTATTTTCCATAATCCCCATATTATAACCCCAATATACTAGAGTAGTTTCCATTTTTTCCATTATCCCCATATTATAACCCCAATATACTATAGTAGTTTCCATTTTATTTTCCATTATCCCCATATTATAAACACTAAGATCCCCATATACCCCATGTTCTGTCTAGGTAAGGGGGGCTATACTCCTTGATACCAGTTCAAGGAAGCTGCTCCGTTCGTCCCCATCGCATCGAATTAAGTGTCTGTGTTCATGCAACCCTCCGCACCCAACTCTACGCAGTGCACGCAAAATCCCAGCAGCACAATGTAGGCTGGTGAGAGAAACGTTGTGAAAGGCGAAGAATCCGAAAGCCCAAATACCACCAGTAAGCGCTCCAACACCAGAACTCCGGGTTTAGAGTTTAGACTCAATAATGCCCACCCCGAAACAAAGCATCATCATCGTTGGACCATCTTCTTGGTCCCGACTCCTGCCAAGGAAGCTCAGCAAGAAGATCTACGTCAAGCCGCCTCCTGCTCCTCCACCCCCGCCCCCGCCAAAACCCAAGGCACCTTGGTTTGGGGACATCCGTATACGGCTCGAGTTATGATTTTGAGGCTGATTGTGGGCAGTGTGTCAGGGGTATTCAGATGGCTCTGAGGATGTTGGTACTTTGGGTTCGGCTGTTACTTTGGCCACACAAATTGCTTTTGCAACTGTCTCTCTGTCCAGTACAGCTAAACTTAACCTGCTTGTAGAACTTATAGAACAGGAAAACCTACTGAAGCTGGAAGTGCACATGTTCATGTGGATATATGGGTGGTTGTCAAAATTATGGTCCCTTTTTGGGTACCCTACATATTAGGTGCCGTATTATAATAGGGACCCAAAAAGGGACCCATAATACCCATATATCAGGGGTTGGTGTGCCCATTTTCTTCCAGCACTGTTCCACGTATCTGCGACCTCAGCAGAAGCGTTCCAGATAATGCACTCAGATCTGAGCTACGTCCATTGGGTCATAGAAGTTACTCATACTTGACAAGCCGCGAGTGGCCAACGCAAGGTCTGAGTGGAGCTTCTACAGTAGCACTGGCCCATTATTTTTGCACTATGAAACCTCTAAACCCTAAACCCCTACACAACTCCACAAGCTCAAAATGGTCATGTTGCCTGCAAAGCCGAGCCTGCTTTCCTCGCCAAATCTTGAGATTCTTATTCGCGAAGGCTCCCAAAATCAAGGCCTCCCAAAGAATTCTGATTCGAGATTTTGAGCAAACGATGGCACTTTGCAATTTTCTTGATGCGCTTCCAGAGGCTAAATCTAGTCCTAAGATTGCAGGCTTCTAGACTGAACAAATGCTGAGCCAGGTTGATGCTTCGCTGGCGGGGAGCCTTTGGCTAACACTTTACCCAGGTAAGGGCTCAGTTGTGGGTATTTGTTGTTACTCCGTGGAGAGGGTTTGATTTAAGAGGCGGGAATTCCTGGAGTGTAACCCTAAACCCTAAACCCCTAAACCCTGTAACCCTAAACCCTGTAACCCTAAACCCTGTAACCCTAAACCCTGTAACCCTGTAACCCTAAACCCTTTAACCCTAAACCCTAAACCCTGTAACCCTAAACCCTAAACCCTGTGACCCTAAACCCTAATGGCTTTGGATTCCTGGCTCAGGAGCTCAAAGGTTGTGACTCTTGATTCTCAAGCTTGAGGTTTTGAACCGGGCCAGTGGTTGAAGGCCAGCAAAAGGGATGCTTTAGGGTTTAGGGTTCAGGATTTAGGGTTTAGGGTTCAGGGTTTAGGGTTTAGGGCCTTTGTGGAGTGCCATTGTTGTAGTGTTGTTGCTACCCACAGGATCCGAGGTACCATATGGTATAAAGTAGGGTTTCTATACTAGGAACTGGTAATGTGGTTTGGGTTAGTATCCCCTGCATTGGTACTTAGGACCTTTTGGGCTAGTTATATGCCCTGCCAGTCATTCGTAGTGATGCGGCGTGTGGGCGCAGGAATTCATAGCTCAGACCCCCTACAGGATCCGAAAATGGAACCCCTCAATAAGAACCCATTACTACATTGGGGAAACTAGGGGGTTAGTAGGGGTTCCATTCTTTGTGGGAGTGTGTGGGTGCTCATACCGGCGGCACTTCCAGTTGGCACCCAACCCTTAATCTTTGTCCACCCCGGACCAATTAAGGGGGTTTTGGCAGAACAGGTGTCCCTTTCTGAGGGTACCCATGACAAGATGGTTGCAGTGTTTTGTGGTCTATACTGGCGTCCCCGTAGTTATGGAAAGTGCGACTACAAACGTAAGTAGTCACAAATCCAGACAAGGGTGCTGCCCAGGAACATGAAAATGTCTATGGCGGGCCGTCGCGGATCTGAGGAAGCATACTGAGCATTCGGAGCCAGTATAGTGCCCGGTTTACAAAGGCTCGGCCGCTTCCACGGGAGCTAGGATTATTTCGGGGGCTTCTCAAAATTTCATGGCCCACAAGGCACGAACGGATGCATAAGGATTAAGTATATGTTGCAAGGCGATTATAGCGCGGCCCCTTCAGGGAGGATAAAAGAATAAATTTGAGGAGCTCCCTCATGTTTCCCTACGGAACCCAAGTCCAACAACACCACCTGCATTACGCCCCGAAGTCGATAGATAGTATTTGTTGTGTGTGTTTTTGGTTCCTAGGCTTATTTCGGGCTTGAAGTTGTGATCTGCTCGTTCCGAGCAGAGACAAGTGTCACCAGACGCTGCCAAGCAGCTTTCTCGAGTTGGTGCCCTGTAGTCTCTTCTGGATGTTTAGGGTTTAGGGTTTATAGTATAAACCCCTAGTATCCGCCTTAATAATGGAGAATCAAATGGAAAAGAAAATGGGAAATTCACTGGAAACTGGCATTATATAGGGGATTATAAGGGTCATAGTCTAGACTCCGTAATATGTACAATGGCTGTACGTGCCTCTCGCAGGGGGTTGTAGGTGGGCTTAAAGCTACAAGCGAGGATACTCCAGGGTATGTTGAGAAGATGTATCATGATGATATTGTCAGCATTGGCGAGTTGTGCGTTTGCACATTTTTTCTGGGCGGTGAGTGGCGTCAAGGGCCATGAGTACCTTGGCTATCTCTATATATATATATTTATATGATAGAGTCATTGGCTTTTCCTTCCGCAGGCTCCAGAAGTTGAGTGTTTGTGGGGTTCTCTGGTCCGTGGTTGCTTGTATTGGTTACCTTGCCAATGTTTAATTCGGGGCACCAGCTTCCATGCAAACGTCGGATGCTGGGGTGGCATTCCTCGATCGAAATATGATCTCAAACCCAACAGACATCCCCGCTGTTCACCAAGAGGGGCCATAGAAGGTACACGCCAGCATGACCAGCTGGCATGGGATTCGGGTCTGAGGTCCTGGAGCTATGAGAGCCATAGTCTAAACTCCTTAAAGGGGGGTTATATAGGGGCCTATATAGGGGACTACCATTAAGGGGGATACTAGGAGTTTAAACTATAGCTCATGACATCATGAGCATCCTAAACCCTAAAACGTAAACCCTAAAACCCTAACCCTAAATAGTAGTTTCCATTTTCTTTTCCATGATCCCTATATAACCTCTATATATCCCCTGTATAACTGAATGCACTCGTCCGGCTACCTCCGCTCTGAAGAGTCCCCCATGAGCAGCCTGCCAAGCAGAGAAGAAAACGTCAGAACCCATTGCTTTTTTGCCATGAGGTTTAGGGTTTGTAGGGTTTCAGGGTTTAGGGTTTTCAGATTTGGGGTTTAGGGTTTTAGGGTTTCGAGTTTAGGGTTTTAGGGTTATTACTGGTCAGAAATGTCATCTCGTATTTCTGACAGTCTGAACATATATTTCCGAAGAGCTGGCTTCATGCATGCAGACGCCCTCAGATTGTGTGAAACCAGCCTACCAGCTCCGGGGATGCAAAAACATTTGAAATCGGTTTAGGGTTCAGGGTATGAAGGGACTTTCTTTCAATTAGAGAGACACAGAAGCCTTGTTACTTGGTGTGTATCTATCTGTATACACACATTAGATATGCATATGTATATATACATGCATACATGTGCATATGTATATGCATGTTAGCCTGATGCAAGTTCCTGAACATCAATCTAGGCAATGTGGAGCTGATGGGGTAATCTTGGTTCTACGTCATGGGTTCTAAGTCCTGCGGATTATGGATCAGAGACAACATTTTTGGGTGCTGGCGCTGCGACAGTTAAACATAGAAAGGATGCATTCCGGCTCCTGACACTGTTCCGTGGAGTCGACACTGCAGGACAGGAGTGGACATGGCAGCACACCCTCTTCAAAACCCGGGATGTGTTGTGCGGTTGTCGCGCGCTTTTGATATGCGTTGCTGCATGGCTTCGGGGCGACAGGCTGCAGGACCTCCAACACATCAGATACAGATTCCACTGAAAAGCCAACTTCGGGCAACAGTTCTCTGTCAAGAACGGATGCAAATCTCGCATTGGTTGACGGCCTTGGGCCTGGTGTTTGGAACCCCAAAACCCTATAGTCTTCCTTAAGTAGATAGAATATGGGGTATGGTATACCAAAGCCATCTTGTTTCTACTTAAGGGGGACTATAAACCCTAATTGGGTCCTTAACTCTCACTAGTCAGGAGGCTGAAGAGGCAGTGTGCGAGACTGACTCCTTCAAAAGCAACTCCAACCTACATCCAAGCAAAGGGGATGCTTCAAAGTCATGATAGGGTTTAGGATTTAGGGTTTAGTGTTTAGGGTTAATGTAGGGTCATATTGGGCTTACATAGGGGGTAATGCAGGGAATAAGGGAACATATTATATGGGGAGTATGTCAGTGTCAAACTCTAAACTCTAAAGCCTAAACCCTATTAACCCTAAACCCTAAACCCTATTAACCCTAAACCCTAAACCCTATTAACCCTAAACCCTATTAACCCTAATAACTAATAACCCTAATAACCCTAAACCCTATTGCCTGTATCCCATTAACCCTAATAACTAATAACCCTAATAACCCTAAACCCTATTGCCTGTATCCCAACAGCCTTGCGCAGCTTTTCTGGCTAAAAATGCTCGGGGCCGGGGACCCCGCAGCAGCGGTAGTCGCCACTGCCCCGAGGCAGTGAGAGGTTGAGAGGTTAGGGCTTCTTGGCTCTGAGCTGTCACATAAATTGGGGCTTAGGGTTTGGGAGGGCGGGGTTCAGGACCTTTGGGTGTAGGGTTTGGGTTTTTTTGGGGGCTAGGGTTTGGGAGTCTAGGGTTTGAGGATTTGTGGGTTGTGGTTAAGGCGCTTGGGGCGATTTGGGGTTGAGGTTTCGTGATCAAGGGTTGACGGTTTCTGGGAGTAAGGGTGCGGGGGCCATGGTTGATTTCATTTCTGAGGGCTTCGTTTTAGGGTTTAGGGGCTTCGGTTTGGGATTTGCAGTTCCACGCATCACGCGTGCGCTTCTGAGAGTCTGGGTTTGGGTGTCGGGCTTGGATTTTCGGATTTGCAGTTACACATGTGAGGCTCTGAAAGCGTGGGGCACGGGAATGGTAGGGGATGAGGGTTTGGTGGCTAGGCATGCAGATCAGGGTTATGTGCTTAGGATTAAGTTATTGTTTGCGCATGTTTGGACTCAGACTTGGTGACGCAGGGTTCAAAATGCATTGGCTTTGTGAAACTTTCGGGCTGCATAGGGGCATTTGCGTAAGATTCGCAGCCTTGTTTTTGAAGGAGCCTTGTGGAACGCAGTGGCAGCCTGTTTGTCGTAGTTGTGCCGCTGTCCGTGCGTTGCAGCAGGATATATGAGACGGGACCCTGACTCTGATACCCTGAATCCAAGAATCACATCATTCGGCGCCAAAGGATCTTACAAAATGGTTTTGGGCAATTATCATTTTACAGCCCGCGAACTGCAAATCTGAAAGCGTAATTGCCGCAGTCATCTGCATCAGTCCAGATCGTGCGCTTGTGTTGTGGTGTGCATGTCAGTGCATGGTTGAGTCGACTCTGTTGACTCTGTTTGGCTTTGGCCTACACAGCACTATACCAGAAGCGCTGCTAATGTTCCAGCATGCCGGGCTTTGGGTGGGTGAGACGAACATTAAATTTAGTTGCACAGTTCGCGCGCTACCTCCAGCTGCGAGAAGTTAGCCGCAAAAGCCTGCAACCTACATTTGGACAGCCTCAAGTGCTGGATGATGCATGTGTGGCTGCAATGCTTGCTTCCACACGGAATGGTTTGCAGTCATTCTGCCATTCTACAACTCCTTTCCTTAGCATTGCCAGCCCACTCGTGGGGCCCTGCCAAAACAGAATCACCCAGCTTCGAACTTCAACACTTATGGCAGTTCCCATAAATAGGGGGCCCCAATAGAGACCCCAGAATACTACAATCTATATTATAGGGACCCTAAACCACTAAACCCCAAACTCTAAATCCTATTCCCAGGACCAAAAATGATACCCCAAGTTTTGGGGGAACCCCATATATCCTATCCTGCTTGGGGTGACGCAGATTCCCCATTCTTGGATCCATAGGGCCCCACGACTCTTGGAACCATCCCCGAACTAATGAGGCCTTAAATTGAATCTCAAGACCCCCAAAAATCTGAACACGCCCAAACTCACTATGTCCACATTTACAAGTTTCCCCTCATTATTCTAGGGCTCAGGGTTTCTGTTACACAGTCTTGGCACATGCCAAAAGCTATACCACTTATCTACGCCCCTACATTCAACTTCATGGAGCTGTCCCTAGGGTTTCAGGTATAGAAATAGTACCAATACTGGAGAATCAAATGGAAAAGAACATGGAAATAACCTGGAAAGTACGGCCATACAGGGGGCTATATGGGGAGCCTACAACAGGCCCTAAAGTCTCTAAGCATTATCTACATTGGGCTATTTGGATTCTAGAGTCCGTGATGCTAACCCCTAAATCCTACACCTCAAACCCTAGACCTCATATCAGCCATAGTCTAAACTCCTAGCATCCCCCTTAATAACCCTATAGATATCATCTCCTATAGAACCCGTTCAAGGAGTTTAGATTATAGCTCATATAGGCCCTAAACCCTACACCCTAAACGATGCAGGTGTTTTTAGGCGCGATGGCGGTGGCGACGATGGCGACCGTCCAGACCAAGCTGCTCCGACCGGCCGCCGGGAAGCCCCTGGCCTTGGTTTTGCAAAATTAGGTGTACGTGGATCTCTTTAAAGGGGATATAGGTCTCAGGGCTCAGAATTTAGTGTTAAGGGTTTAGGGTTAGGATTTAGGATTTAGGGTTTAGAGTTAAGGGTTTAGGGCCTCGGAACAGTTTCCCCAAAGCTTGCTGTTATTCCAAAACCTTCTGCAAAAAGCAATACAACACAATCCCAAGCCCTAAGCCCTATCCGAACCCGTACACCTTTGGAGAGGGTGACTGGGAGTAGTCTTGGGGAGCCGTCTTCGGGAATTCTCTGGGAGTGGTCTCAGAGTGCTTGTAGGGTTTAGAGCCTGCGTGGAGAGCTCTCCTTCAATCAATCAAGACGGTTGTTTATTTCCTAAGTAGTTTCATAGTGACGCATATGGGCGCAACTCCAGCTGAAGCACCGGTAGATTCTGGGAGCAGTTGTCTTCAGAATGGTTCATTATCAGATGCTTTTCTTAAACCTCTCGCCATATATCGGAACGCTCATTTTGACAATGTCCCGCCCGCAACAGCTGATGCGCCATTCGGGGTCTGGCTTCACGCCAATGGCTTGCGCTAGGCTTTTAATTCCTTACCCTATAGTCCCCCTTAAGTAGATAGAATATGGGGTACATGGGGACCTTATTATTACATACCCAAAGCCATATTCTATCTACTTAAGGGGGACTATGTTACTTTTTGTTTTGATCTTCAAAGAAATGTTTCCACACACACACACACACTCACACACACACTCACACACATATCGCCAGTTTCCATTTCATATTCCATTTTGTTTTCCATTTGATTATCTGTTATTGCGGGTTTCCATTTTCTTTTCCGTTATCTCAAGGTAACCGTTATATAACTGCTTATAGTAGCCTCCCTATATCACCCCAATGTAACCAATAAACCCTAAACCCTAAACCCCTATAGTACATACTGTAGGACAACTGGTTGTGGTAGGTTCTTCATGCACCTTCCCCTCTGAGGCCTGTGGCTTCCATCGTAACGCCCGTGGAGCGAAAGGCCAGTTGATTTCATTACTAGGGTACCTTTAAAGGGGATATAGGGGTTATAATACGGTTATAATGGGGCTAGGGGGTATATGGGGGGTTCTACAGGGGTCTAAGGTTTAGGGCTTAGGGTTGGGGAATATGTAGGGGCTATATTGGGGCTATATACGGATAATGGAAAAGAAGATGAAGACCATGATATTATAGTATGTTCTGGTATCCATGTTTGGCACCTTGGAGAGCGGACACCTGCTTTCAGAAGGACTCCCTCCGTTCAGATGATGTGGGAGGTCAAATTGGCATGTGCAGTCTTGAGTAGTGTAGGACTGGTGTTAAATGGAAGCATGGATCCAAACATGGTGCAATCTAATGGTATGAAATGATACGAATGCCTGCTGCGAGGTGATAACAGGTTTGTTCATACTAGACCTTGTTGCTCTTGCAGCAGATGTTTTGTGTACAGCGTGGGACAGCCATGGATCCTCTAAGACATCTCATCGTCAAGGTAAGGAAATGACTTCATGGTATTCGTTGTGGAATGTAGGGCCTCTTGTTTGGATTCAGTGCCTCATTGTGTGAGTGTCAGGCACAGAGCTCTGCCTGACCTATACCCCAAACGTGCTGGCTCTTAGCAGGGAATATGGGAATGTAGCCCCTATAGATGCTATAGAATATGACATGTACTCTTACATGGCAGTTTCCATAAATAGGGGGACCCAAGTATAGGCCTTAATATATCAAAATCCTTATGACGGGTACACCCAGAAAGGGTACCCCTGCATTTGGGAAGCTCCCGTTTTGCCGACTAAGGACCAGTAAGCTAAACTCCCTGGTGCTAAGGGGGGGACTGGAAGAATGGAAACCTATAGCAGTCCCTATATAATCCCTAAGAATAATCCCTATAATCCATTCCTAAACCCGAAACCCCAAGCCCTAAACCCGAAACTCTAAACCCTAAACCCCAAGCCCTAAACCCGAAACCCTAAACCCTTAACCCGAAACCCTAAACCCGAAAGCCTAAACTTTGTAGGCCAATGTTCTGGAGATGCTGTCCTACGCCCCGGGCTCAGCTAGCCAGACCGGCCGCAACAGCTCTTACCGAGAAGCGAAGCCACGCGGTTTAGGGTTTGGGGTAGTAGAATAATAGGCGAATACTATCCCTTTGGCGATTTTTAGCGGTTTTGGGCCACTAAATTACCCACAATTTTGACGAACATGGAGTCCAGGTAGGACTTTGAATTTGAAGCCCTGGACACTTGGCCTCGCACATCGCACACGGCAAAGCACTCAAATCGTTGCATGCTGTACAATCTCAGCCACAGGTGAGAAGCACAAGGCTTATGGGGCGTTACTAGGGAATAGGGAATAGATATTATGCCGGGATTCTATTCCCCTATTCCCTGCTAACCTCCAGTAAAAAGGATGAGCCCCTCCGAATCAGGGTTGTTGGGGATCGAAATTCTTGGGTCATTTAGAGTTCGGGGCTTCAGTGTTACGAACAGCTTCAGGATGCATGTTGTTTCACAGACGTGGTGGCAAGTCCTTCAAGTCCTTCAACGTTGTCCGGCCAGTTAATGAGCTTCATAGACGTAGGTTCGGTAGCCCTTTTGGTCAGTTGCATGTGGAGCTTGTTTCCGATATATTTCTTTATGTACATATCTACATACATCTTCAGATATATATATATATATGTATCTCTCTCTCTCCCTCTCTCTCTCTGTCTCTGCCTGAAACCCGCCCACAGTACAGATATCCTCAAAGGCGCTCTTGGCCTGCACCAGGCCTCACATTCCCAAAGGGTCCTAAGTACCAATATAGGAGAGACTAGCCCAAACCATATTACCAATTCCTAATACAGAAACCCTACTTTAAACCATTTGAGCTAAACTCCTAGTATCCCCCTTGATAACCCCTATAATCCTCCCCTATTCCTAATACCGAACCCTACTTATACCATATGGGTACTTAGGATCCTTTGGGATTAATGTCCATGGCTTTCATCGCCACCTGCTGAGCTGAACGCATGCTTTGATGTCTTACTTAGCCCTAAACCCTAAGCCACAAACCCTAAAACCCTAAAACCTAAAAACTAAACCCTAAAGCCTAGACCCTAAAACCCTAAACCCTAAACACATTACTTTGCGGGCCAGCCAAGGTACATAGCCTTGGCATCGACCATATTCGAGAAGCCGATATGGTCTGGATTGCTGAGGAGGTAGGATGCGTTATTTAGGGGTAATGGAAAAGAAAATGGAAACTACAGAGATTATAAGGGTTATATAGGGTATACGTTAGGGGTTATATAGTGTACGTTGATGCTGAGTCAGCATTGTGGGAAGGTTGGGTTCAATTCAGAAAGGTACATGAAGATGCACGGAACTGACGTGTGTGGAAGTCGTTACTGTAGGCCCTTGTTTATGGCATGCGATGTGCTATCATCCTCAGCTGGTCGATCGCGGTTTTTCTCGTGATGGCAGCGCAAGACTGGAGGCCGCCTGCACAAGCGCCATGGCGTGATATCTCGTGATGGAGGGCCTTTGGTAACCTCAGAACTGAATCTGGCCAAGCCCAAGCCGGTCAGAGTCACATGCTATGTGGCTGCCACAGCTTGCCTCTGCCTGACAAGACACTTGGGCCCAGCATTCACATCGCACTTGTTCCAGTTCTTTAGTTCTTGTCGTGTCTTTTCGACCTGGGAAGGCGACGTAGGAGCTTTGACTATTCCTTCTAGGTTACTAGTTCAGGAAGCCCCGCGCCCTTGCCCCAAATGAAGCCAGGGATATTGTCGAAAAGCATTGTGAAGCATCGGAGCAGCCCACTCTATGATATTGGCGCGACACGAATGCCAGCAGTACATATATGCCATATCAGCTTTGTTACTGTAATTGTAATTATTATTCTTAGTATTGCTATTACAAGTATATAAGATTTTGAGTGTGGTTTCATCCTCAAGCCCTGGCCTCTTTCTTGCTGATAGGCTTATCTATGATCAGCAACAGAATGTCAAGCACATTAAGAAGGATACTATGATGGTAAAGTAATAATAGTCGTCGTCGTCGTCGT
>CAJNIZ010027669.1:13577-32391 GCA_905231905.1 Symbiodinium pilosum
CAAAGCCATATTCTATCCACTTTAGGGGGACTATAACCCTGCCCATCAAAAGGCTCACAACAGGCCTGGTTCAGAGCGGAGGGCTTTGTGTCTTGCAGCTGTTTTAGGGTTTAGGGTCTAGAAGGTTAACACCTTACCCTATTAGCGCCTTCGCTGAAATACATGCACGAAGACGTCAAGATGCCGTCGCGGAGTGACAAATCCTGCTCTGCGCTGCGGTTATGCCTTTGCATCATAGTGGTCGCAAGGGTATGGGGTCTTGCAAGGTCTCCAAACGGAGGATCAAGCATGGATCCAGATAGGCTCAGAACGGAAGACGGACTGTTTTCCAGAGGTCAAGGGGCTTTGAGTAGCTCAGGATTGCGCCAGTTGGAAACACCAAGGCATTGTGTGATTTCTACCTTTACCGCACTAGTCCCCCTTCCCTTTTCAAGAGCACCACAGTTACATGGCCTGCTCTTGCTTCCTCGCTGGGCCCCCCGTACCCTGAAAGCATGTGGGAACCTTCTGTGCGGGGGTTCCGCTTGAGATCACCCTAAATTCCTAAATCTCAAGAACTAAACCCCCAGACTTAAACTTTCACCCACTACATCCTGAACCCCCAAAACCGCATCCATAACCCCCTAAACCCCAAGTCCCTGAGCGCCTAAACACTTCAAACCCTACATAGCGAATCGCATGTACGGAAACCCACACTTTATCTACGCGTTTTAGGGCTTATGGAATAAATTATAACCAATAACATCTTAGAGTAGTTGCTAGGTACTCTTGCAGATAGCCTTTTGCGCGAACTATACCTTGTGCGAAGTATACCTGCCTAGCGCAAAGCCTCAACCCTAAACCCTACACCTGAACCAAAAACACGAACAGCTGAACCCTACACAAGGCCTCAACCCTTTTCCGAGCGTCTATGGGTGCTAACCCAGCCCTCTGATCAATAAACCCCCGTCCCCTTAATGAGATTATAATAGGGATCCTGATATTAAGGCCCTACACCCTAAAGCCTAAAGCCACTATAATAAGGATCCAAATATTCAGGCCCTTAAAAGGAGGGGGCTATTGAATCAGGGGTCTACACCCTAAACCCTAAACCTTAAACTCTAAATAGTAACTTCCATTTTATTTTCCATTGTCCCTACAAAACCCCAATATATACCCTCTCATAATGGGGTTTAGGGTCTGCATTACCAGGATACACCGGCTACGACGGAATGTTTGTGCTCGGCGGATCCCTTGAGGCTTCTGGGGTCGGGTTTAGGTTTAGGGTTTAAGGTTCTGGGTTTTTGGATTAGCTTTTCGGTTTGGGTTTAGGGTTTCGGTTTGGGTTTAGGGTTTAGGGCTTAGGTTTAGGTTTCAAGGTATAGGGTTCAGGCCTTAAAGGTTTGGGGTTTAGGGTCTGTCATGTAAAGCTTAGGTAGTTGAAACAGGGTTTAGGGGCTTTGGACATATGATGTCAAGATCTGTAAGTATGAGGGAATATATTGGCAAATCATCAGGCTTCTACAGACTGCTAACTACTAGAAATCCCATCCTGCTTATTAGAAAACTCCACCGCTTCCCAAAAAAAGTTTCTGCCGGTATATGACGCTGTGGTATGACAATTTCCCTAAATAGGGGGACCTCAATATGCACCAAAATATTCTGTTGGGACCCACAAAAAGGTACACCTACTTTTGGGAAAACCAATATAGTGAAGGCTTATTCCCATGGGGATGGCCTCTCTTGTGAGGGCTTAGGGTTTGCGAAGGTGACCACAATATTTCTGGTGCTTGTTACCGCGAAGCAGCCCAGAATATTGGATCGTGGGTCCACATGGACCATTCGTAGTTTGGGTAGATATCGGTTTCCTTATAAACAAATTTGGGCATTGATATAACCCTACACGTTTCGGGGCTGTACGGGCGCAGATCTACGAAATTGGGAAGGTTATTCCTTGGGGCCGAAGAACTTGCTTTGTTTGGGGGAGTTCATGCCGATCGGGGAGTAGGTAAACTTCTGTTGGGTTTGAGTGTAGCCCAAACGAAGTACCCAAGCAGGAGGCATTCGGAGAAAGCGGGGACAGTCTGCTTTGGGATCCCTAAACACTAAATGTCAAAGAAATTGAATTTTTTGGCTTATGAGAGATCCCCGGCAAGCCGCTGAAATTTTAGCTGTGCGAGGGTTCCAGTGCACATGGAGTTTCGTCAGTCAAGTCAGTTTAGGGTTTGGTATTTAGGGTTCAGGCTTCAAGGTTTAGGGTGCAAATGAACCTAAACTTCTAAACTTAACCTGAAACTCTGAACCCAGGGGTCGCGTATGAGTTTAAAGCAGTCCTGTGTTGGGCACTTGCACTTGCAGTGTCGGTGCTTGGCATGAAAATTCTACTCCTTTTCCAACTTCCAAGCGGGTTTCAGGGTCTAGGTGTCATCAACCCCCCCACCCCCACTCCCCTAACAATGAATAGGCGCCACTTTATATCATGCTATTGTACTGGGCGTATTCATTATTAGAGGAACGTTGAGTGCTTTGGTTAGGGGTGGTGATTTGCTTGATCAAAGCACAAAGAGATATCCATGTCACCCATGGCTTTTGAGCTCCAGGCTTCAGGGACCCTAAACCCTAGGACCTTACATGTGTAAGTCTTTCTTGCTAGCAAGTGTATCTGGGCCTTCAAGTTATGACAGGGGGTTGTCTGACTTTTCCCCTTGCACTAATCTCAATGCACAGCTAGCATGATAATCCCTTCCCCAAATCATAAACCGCAAGCCGCGTGGCTGTGTTTACACCGCGGCCATTCTGCTGGCATATCCTAAAACATCCGAAGCATGGAACCTCCAATAGCCCTCATTTTCTCGACATCGTAATAGGTTGGGTCATTCCCCCTCCCAGTAACTGTCCTTAAAGGGACCTTACTAAGGGGGTTCTTATAACTCCTATAACCCATTGTGGTAACAGTTACTGTAAGGGGGAATGACCCCAGTAATAGGGTCATTTTGGGGAGGTCCGTTTTTGGAATCCTGGAGGTGGTCTGTCTGACTCATGTAGACCCATGATTAATAAACATCCCCCCTTTTAAGGACCTAAATATTAGGATCCCTATTATAACCCCTATTATGGGGAGGGGGTTTATTAATCATGGGTCTGGGTTAGGCACAATATCCATAATTCGTATGACTTCCCTTCACTCTTCAAGCGCACCTCGTGGCAAGTTCCACGAGATATTAAGTATCTCATAACATACGACTGGGAACTATCGTTATTAAAGTATACTGCTTGGAGGGTCAGGGGGACTTAGTAAGTAGGTTAATAACACTTATAACCCATATAGTAACCGTACTTATCCCCATTATTAACCTACTTACTAAGTCCCCCTGACCCTCCAAGTAAAGTGGTGCAAGATTTCTGCCATCAACAGTCTGAGTCTGTTTTGTGTCTTGGGCCCCACTCATCGGCATGTCAAGTGTAAGACTGAGGGCATTTTCAGATTATGGGTTCAGGGTTCAGGGTTTGGGTTTAGGATTTCGGGCTTAGAATTTAGTATTTGTGGTCTAGGGCCCCCTGCTATCTATTCCTATGGCCATGGCGCACGAACTACCAGTACAACCTATTACTATTTCTGCTGTTGTTGCTATTACTACTGTTGTTGCTATTACTGTTATTGTTTTATTCCTATTGCGATTTCTATAGCTACTAATTACGGTCGCTGTTATTATTTCTACTGCTATTGCCGTTTCAGTTGTCATTATTTGTACTGTGCTACTCACATGAACCTTGGAAAGCAAAATGTTTCTTAGGAGGACCCCCCACCTTGTAATAGTGATTATTATGGATAATAAGGATTATATTAGGGTCCTATTATATTCCTATTATGCCACTATTACAGGGTGGGGGGTCCTCCTAAAATATTTCGCTAGGCCAGCCTGAACGCAACGGGTTTGGGTTTGGACTTCTACCGGAACTGGAACGCTCAGCAACTTGGCTATGCAGATCTAGGTGGGAGGGGGGGGGGGAGGCGGGGAAGGTTTAGGTCTGAACCCTAAAGCTTAGGGTTTAGGGTTTAGGGTTTAGGGTTTAGGGTTGGAACCATGATTATCATGTCCGTATGAATTTGTTTTTACACAGGGTTGGACAAGCTGACTCGGGCTCACACGGCCCCTACAAGGAGCCCCTACAGCCACCGATGTGCGGAGCAAGTTCCCAGACCCGCTAAAGGATCCAAAAAATGGAACTCCCCCAATATGAACCCAGTACTACATTGGGGAAACTAGGTGATTATTAGAGGGTTCCATGTTTTGGATCCTTTAGGGGGTCTGCGTTTAGGCTAAGGCTTAGGATTTAGGGTTTAGGGTTTAGGGAGGTAGGGCGTGTGCTTTGAAATCTGCGGTAGTTCAAAAGGCCTAAGGTGCAATCAGCACGATTCTTGGTTGCTTGCTTGCTTGCTTGCTTACGATTCGGAGTTTTGCTGCAGGGGAAAGAGTAAGTTATAACCAGCTAATAGCCTCTGGTCCCGTGTAACTGTTCTTTCAGAGAACATGAAGGTCTGGTAATATTCCTACCCTAAGCCCTAAACCCCAAGCCCTAAACCCCAAACCCTAAACCCTAAACTCTAAACCCTAAAACCTAAACCCTAAGCCTACCTAGACTCAACAAGGCGTTGCAGTTGCTTCAGGGGTGCATGGCATCTCTGGGACCCCTTGGACTCCGGAACCTGATGCTTACCCACAGAATTCTCTGGCTGTTAAGGTAGTTAGGGTTTAGGGTCTAGGGTTTAGGGTTTTGGCTTTACGGTATAGGGTCTAGGGTTTAGGGTTTGGGGTCTAGGTCTTAAGGTCTAGGGCTTAGGGTATACTATTCCCCTCACCTGCAGGAACAGGACTCAAAAAGGATCAGTAACAGTGTGGCAAGAAAGTCAACGCTCAACCCTCAGCAATGACGTAGGGCTCCAAGAAGAAGTACCCATATTCCCCCAAATATACTGCAATCCCTACCAGACCCGCCAAAAGGGTCCCCTACTTTTTCAGAATCCTCCAATGCTCGCAATGATCAAGAAGAGCCGGGGTTCGGGGAGTGCCAAGAAGCAGTTTAGGATTGAGGCTTTGTAGTTCAGCCTAAACCCTAAACCCTTAGCCCCAAACCCTAAACCCTTGAGGGTTTAGGGTTTGGGGTCAAAAGCCGGGCATCTCTAGGTTGAGGAAACATGGGTACTTCGCAGAATAATCCTTCAAGAATCCCAAATAATAAGGACTCCCATAATTAATCCTCTATATGTGTATATATATATATATCCCTAAGTTCCCTAGCGGCCCGTTTTTGTTCAAATCCCAGTTGGGGAATGACGGAGAAAGGAAGGCTTAGAACTTGCTTGATGGGCTTGAGACTTGGTGCAGGGTTTAGGGTTTAGGGTTTAGGGTTTAGGGACATAGAGCTGGTTAGCATTAGAAGCAAACCCTGTAATTGTAGTATAGGGCCCCTTCCCAGACCCCTGGGCGGATCTAGAAAGTAGAACCCCTTAAGGGATTCCAGAAATTACCCAATAGTACATTGGGGGAGCCTTCGCTGGAAAGATGCAGAGTTTAGGGCTCAGGGTTTAGGACCGCACACATAAGTCGTGCCCATGAGAATTCCAGCAGCATCGTGCCGGAACCTTCAACTCTGCCCAGCAAAACTGGATGCTGCGGGTTGAGTGTTCAGACTTACGTGACTTACTGGTGGTCAGGAGGGGATAAGCGAATATACTCCCTGCATAATCTCCATATAGTATATTCCCCTACTCCATACTTTCACCCTCAACCCTAAACCTTAAACCCTCTAGGCCCCTCATAAACGCCTTATACATACCCCTACACACGCCTTAGAGAGACCCCTAGACCCTAAATCGCGCTTAGAAACTTGACCGCAAGGTACTTCAATCCGGGACTCTTCGTGAAAAAGGTCAGCGAGGTCCCTGACTCGCAGGTGGATACCTGCGTCGACAGGCTGCATTAGAAGAGTTTAGGGCTTAGGGCTTAGGGTTTAGGGCTTAGGGTTTACGGTTTAGGGCTTAGGATTTAGGGTTTAGGGAATAGTCCCCCTTAAGTAGATAGAATATTGGGTTTAGGATTTAGGGTTTAGGATTTAGGGTTTAGGGTTATATTCCCCCTTAAGTAAATAGAATATGGGGTATATTGGGGATCTTATTCAGATAAACCCAAAGCCATATTCTATCTACTTAAAGCTCTAAAGCCCAACAACATCTATGAATACTTCTATGTATCCCCTCGAAGCCCCAAACCCTTAAACCCTAGCCCCTAAACGCTGGACCATCATCATCTGCAAGCCCTTTAAAGGTTCCAAATATTTCGATATACCCACCCTGCACCCCTAAAGCGCCTAAAGCCTGAACCCATGTATGGTGGCTTCCATAAATAGGGGACCCCAATGAAGGCCCCAAAAAACTACAATCCTTTAATATGGTGAACCCCAAAGGTATCCCTAATTTTGGGAAGGGCCCATATATCCTTTTATAACTTATAATCCCATCTGAGGGGCTGTATACCTACCTGATTCTGGCTCAACTCAGGCGCGAACAGTGGAAATTGGCTACCCAGGCCATGAGTTAGGGTCTGGTAGAGATTAGGGTTTAGGATCTATGATTTAGGATTTAGGGTTCAGGGTCGATAAAGGGGGCAGGAGTTGGAGTTTTGGATTTATTGTTTAGGGCTTATGTAGGGTTCAGGAGTTAGGTCTCATGGTTTACATAGGATTCAGAAGTTAGGCTCTAGGATTTCGGATCAGGGTTTTGTTTTGGGATATGGGGTGGTTTTGAGACACCCTGGAGTTAGGAAATGGATGATTTCCGCTTCATTTCCCATGCGGTGGGGTGGGAATGTTAAGGTGTTGTGTGTCTGAGAATGGCATAATGTTAATGCTGTTGTTCAACGGTTCCACAGGCTAGTAGTACAATCATGGTACAAAGTCTTCCACACGCGTGCTTTAAGGGTTCGAATTTAGCATTTCGAAGCCTCCCCCACCGTGAAGATTCAGATTCTTGCATGGATCTGATAAGCCACGACACTTCCGAAGGGCCCCATACCGCTTCATACAGGAATAGACCCCTCCCCCTAATATTCAATACCCCCCCCACCGCCCTCCTAATGTTAAATACTCCCCATTGTGGTATGTTCATATATTGGGAGTATTCAATATTAGCGGGGGTGGGGGGCTTAATATTAGGGAGAGGTTGGTTCATTCCCCCTCCCAGTAACTGTCCTTAAAGGGGCCTTAGTAAGGGGGTTCTTATAACTCCTATAACCCCTTGTGGTAACAGTTACTGTAAGGGGGAATGACCCAAGGGAGAGGGGGTTTTAAGCATGCTCGGGCTGCTGGTACGATTTAAGAGGTATATTACTCCATCCAGGCGCGCCTAGGCTCCAATGAATTTCCCCTACTCTGCTTTGGGTTCCCATTTGAGCTATAGTCTAAACTCCTTGAAGGGGACTATATAGGGGATTATTAAGGGAGGATTGTTAGGGTTATTAAGGGGGATACTAGGAATTCAGAATATAGCCCATTTCAGAAACCTCAGCAAGAAGCCGTAGAGCCAGGTGGCAAAGGGGAGTCTGCCTCCTCAATCAATCTAGAAGAGGTTTCCAAGTATCAAGGGTCTTGTGTCGAGCGTCCCCATTTTGGGAGTCACAATGGTGACTGCAGCATACTGGGGATTTGGGGCCCCCTGCTTACTGGCTCTTAGTAGGGAATAGGGGAAGATAATCCCTATAAAGCTCGATATACCATGTTGCCTTATTCCCTACTAACCCCCAGTAAGCCAATGTCTGCAAGCCAACCTATAGAAACGCCCCAAAAGCCCAATCCCAGGGTCCCTAATCTGGTTTCAGGCATGTGTCTGCATAATGGAGTAGAAGGACTCTTAATACAGACGCATAACCATTTAGGTATGATCCCGTCCCTTTTTAAAGTCCCCCCCCTCCCCCCCCCCCCAATATTAAACATTCCCATTATGGTATAAGAATGTATGGGGAATATTTGATATTAGGGGGGTTTGGGGGGTGAAATATTCGGGGGCGGGGATTACACCAAGGATCGGCAGGGTTACCTCAACTTGATAAGCTCCCGCTCTGGCGACATGTCTTTGTTTTTTCAAAAGGACTAATTATTTTTCGGCTTATGTTCACGGCTGGTACCATTGATTCAGACAAAACAGAACAGCTTGATTGTTCAAAGCAAACGGGGACGATCGTGCACTAGATTTACCGCGATTTACCTACAGTAGGCTGGTGATGATCACCATCATCCTCATCATCATCATGGCGGTGGTGATAGTGGCGCCGGCGGTGGTGGTGGTGGTGGTGGTGGTGGTGGTGGTGGTGGTGGTGGTGGCGGCGGCGGCAGGCGGCGGCGGCGGCGGCAGCGGCAGTGGTGGTGCCGGCGGCAGGCGGCAGCGGCGGTGGCAGTGGCGGTGTCGGTGGCGGTGGCGGCGGCAGGCGTGGGTGATGATGGCGATGACAGTGGAAATGGAAGTGCAGCAACGTTGACAATGCTAGTTCTAGTGAATACTGGCAGTGATGGCAATGATTCCCGTGAGACGTAAAGCAGTTGATACTACCATAGAAACCATGCGAGAAATCATGCCTCCAACACTGTCCAACACTACCAAACACCACCCTGTATGGCCCCAATGATGGTGATCACAGTATTTATAGGGTATCCGAAACCCTAAACCCTATCCCCAATATTTCCTCCATGCGTCATAGTATTCCTTCGCACACTTGTCCCTCACAAACCTGAACAGGCATCGGCGACATCTACTTCACCGCAACTGGGGACGCTGACGGCATCGAACTCCGAAATACTTCCCGCTACCTGAAGTGCTACAAGGACTCTGGGTTTGGGGTTTATGGTTTAGGGTTTAGGGTAGGGCTTACTTGAGAGTCATACGTAGGGATAAACAAGATTTCGAGCAGCTGAATAACTCGACTAAATAGCCCCCTGAACCTGAACGCTGTAAAACACCAACTTGGCTCCCTGAAATTCAGGTTACTCTTTTGGGGGTCCCTATAAAAAGGGTTATGATATTTTTGAGCCTATATTGGGGTCCGCAGAAGCTACCAAATTTCAGTCTGAATTGACCAAGTACTAAAACAAGTGAATCATGTGGGCTCAAATGGGCTCCTGTATAGGTAGTTTGAACCCAAAACCCTAAACCCTAAACTACCAAATTCCAGTCCCAATTGTCCAAGTACCAAAAAAAAGTAAATCACGTGGGCCCAGCTGGGCTCCTGTATAGGTAGATTGAACCCGAAAACCTAAACCCCTAAGCCCTAAACCAACTACTAGTCAGGTGCTAGGACCCTTAGGGAATATCTGAAGCAATCTATTGAATGGACGAGAAATCCTTCTTGGAGATTCGCAGAGAAGTAACAAACGCGGTTTAGGGATTAGGGTTTAGGGACAAGGGTGCGCATGCATCTTTCCAAATGCAATCCGGCCTATGAAAGCCCATCATTAGATTGCTGGTGAGGGACTTGCATTGAGTTACCGTGGTACGGATATTTGCTATGGTCTAAACTCGTAGTATCCCCTCAATAACCCCTATATAATCCCCTATATACCCTAAACCCTAAACCCTATAGCTCCCTCCCAGACCCCCTAAAGGATCCAAAAAATGGAACCCCGCAAAATGCTCCCCAGTACTACATTGGGGAAACTAGGGGATTATTAGGGGGGTCCATTTGTTTGGGTCCTGTAGGGGGTCTGGGCTTTGAGGAGTTTAGATTATAGCTTCCGAAGTGATTTTTCTGGTATCCAGGTCATAGCAGCTTGATACAAGATCCTTCCCAAACCCCTGGGAGGATCCAAAAATTAGATCCCCTATATAGACCCATTATAACCCCTGTATTTTCCTTATTTAATCTACCATATGGTTCTAGGGGATCTAATTTTTAGATCCCCTTGGGGGTCTGGGTTAGCAGCAGACTGGACAGATCTGTAAGTCTTACTGGTTGTTAGTAGGGAATATGAATGGGAAAATAATCCCCACATAGTCTCTATATAATGTATTCCCTTATTCCCTACTAACCCTAAACCCTAAGCCCTAAGCCCCAATCCCTGTATGACATCTTTCTTTATTTCCTACTGACAACAAATAATGAGTACGCCAGGACAAGTGGTGGATTGCTCCGGCTTGCCGAGCGGACCCCGAGAATTGTCCTGTGCTGATCACGGGCACAGCTCCCACGGCTGAAGTTAGCGGGTTATGTAGGGTTTAGGGTTTGGGCTTTGGGGCTTAGGTTTAAGGCTTTAGGGCCTGGACAAAGGCTGCAGGTTCAGGGTTTGGAGCTCAATGTTGAGGGTTTGGAATTTAGGGCTTACTTGAAGGCTCATGCAACTTTGTAAGTACTTGTAACTGGCTGAATGCCCTACTCATAATCCCCCCACCTGAACCTGTGCAGGTTACCCTAATGTTGAGTAGGGCTATAAACCAATCTAAAAACAGCTCCTACGTCCCATGAAACTTCAAGTGCTCCATCAAAATCCCTTTCAAGAGTTATTATCGCGATACATTGGCGTTTCCTGACTTAGGGGGGCCCCAATCTAATCCTTATTGTTGGAACCCCCAAGAAAAAGTGCCCCCGGTTTGAAAGCCCCCATATAAGGATTTTTAGGAATCTGGCTGTTGGGGTTCAGGGCCGAAGGTCCAAGTAGTGCTCGGGATTTGCGCTTTAAGTAATTCTTCCGATTCTTGGCTTGGGCGGGACTATGCTAGGTTTTTAGGGTTTAGGGTTTAGGGTTCAGGGACGGCCCCACAGAAATTTGCAAATTTGGAGGCCATATTCCATATGAGGAGTGGGGGAGTGTTTGATAGTTCTATGAGGGGATCACTCTTGCTGAGCATGACCTTCATATACTAAACTCGCACAATTCCCCCAAATTTTGGGTAGCTAAGGTCATGCAGGATTTGTAGTCTCCGCCGTATCCCCGCTTGAGCTTACTAAGTTGGATTTGTAGGGGATAGTTTAGGGTTCAGGGTTACGGGTTTAGAGTTCTCAGACCCTTCAGGCTTTGTGTCATCGGGTTCTTGTTTATCTAAGGTTGAAACCATGTGCCCCCAGTATGGGTACTTGACCCCTGGATCCTTATATGCGTGCTATATACCCCGTATGGATCCTTATAAGGGTTCCCAGAGTCCCCCCGAAAGGCTTCAGGGCCCATATTATTAGGAGGCCATGCTTCTAACCTCAGAGGTTAGGGCTTTGGGCTTTGGAGCTCCGGGTCTTGGGGTTCTGGGCTTACTGGTGCTTAGCCTGGAATACTGCTATGTCATAAGGGAGTAGTCGTGGGGGAATTATATTAGCATAGGCAGTACTATAGGATGCATTCCCCTCTTCCCTACTTCCAGCAGGAAAGTTTACGGGGTTTAGTAATCAGAGACGAGGCGGATCTCTCGTTTTCGTCCATCTATACTTGGAGGTTCATGGGTTTTAGTAACTATCTTTAATGGGGCTCATGACTCTACAATTGGGGTAACCGGCACGAGCTATAGTCTAAACGGGTTCAGGGTTTCGGGTTCAGGGCTTAGGCTTTGGTTTAGAGTGTAGGCTTTTAGGGTTTTCGGCTTTTAGGATTATTTTGAGGTTCTGGGTTTAGGTATTCACGGCTTTGGGTGTCGGATCTAGGGCTAGGATTTAGCCTTAAAAACCCTAAGCCCTAAGCCCAAAAAGCAGCAGCGGAAGACACTGACCAGGCCAACTTCCGGATGATCTGAGCTATAGTCTAAACTCAGGTCAGTCTTATAGGGGATTAGGGTTCAGGGTTTAGGGTCTAAACTCCTTAAAGGGATTGTACGGGGGATTAGGCTTGAGGGTTTAGGGTCTAAGCTCCTTAAAAGGGGGGGTAATAGAGAGGATTAGGGTTCAGGTTGGGTTCAATGTTTTGGTTTTCAGGTCAAATGGGTGTAGGATTGAGGGTTTAGGGTCTAAACTCCTTTAAGTGGTTATACAGAGGGTCATGTAAGGGACTATTGCAGGGGCTATCAAGGGGGATACTACTTGGAGGGTCAGGGGGACTCAGTAAGTAGTTGAATAGACCCTATAACCCATATAGTGACCCCACTTATCCCCATTATTAACCTTCTTACTAAGTCCCCCTGACCCCCCCAAGTAGGGGTTTAGACTATAGCGCGGCTGAAGTTGAGTCTGCCTGCGGCCACGACTGCTGCGCAGCCAGGAACTCAAAGAATCACAACTAACTTAGGGCTTCGGGTTTATGGGTTTAGGGCTTAAGGTTTAGGGCTCAGGGTTTATGGGTTAAGGGCTTGGGGTTCAGGATTTAAATGCAGCCGAAAGAAGGACAGCGCGCAAGCGCACTAGGTGCGCCCAACTCGGAAGAAGAAGGCCGCAGAAGGAACATCCAGGTTCGAGGCAACGGACTTCATGGTGAACCTTGTCCAAGGCTTAGGGTTTAGGGTTTAGGAGCCCACAAAAATGGACAAAGACTCCAAAGGTGCACCGCAATTGGCCTACTCCGAGCAGGGTCTTAGGGACTATAGAGGGGATTATATAGAGGACTACTATAGGGGATATTAAGCGGGGATACTAGGAGTTAGGAATTGGTTTAATGTTTACTTTAGTATAACCCTAAGGAAATATTCAATTTGTTTGCTATAGGTCTCAAGAGACTACAGAACACGTGGAGAAGGACCAGGAGAAGGGGTGCAAGATCGTAAGCCCTCAAGGGTTGAGGGTTTAGGGCTTTAAGGATTAGGGTTTCGGGTTAAGGGTTTAGGGTTTTAAATTGTAAGCCCTCAGTTCAGGAAGTCCCCGGCGAATCCACGAACACAGACGGCCCTGCAAAGAGATTTCCCTCGTAACCACTTTCAAGGAGTCATTCTTAGAGTTTCTTTTTGGGGTGTTCTGCCCTAGTTGCAAGCCCTGGGCAAACCCTAAACCCAAACCCTAAACCCAAAGCCTTAGAGCCTTAGAATCTCCAAACCCTAAATCCTCATCCCAGGCTGGCTGGGGAATGATTCAGTTGACACAGCCCCTGGTCGAAGGGTTCATGGGGTCAAAGGCTTGAGGTCTTTGGCTAATGAAAGCTGTGGTTTCCAGTTTTCGGTCATCCCTACACATCAGCTCTTCTTATTTGGGCAACGCATAATTACGGCTTGAGCACCAGAGTAATTACAGCTTTCTTTTGTAAGCAGTCAGCCAGTAGGTTATATGACACGGGTCCATGGACAAATGATAATTGCAGGCCTGCATTTGAACCCTAAACCCTAAACCCTACTCATGCTGCACCTGCTTTTGCTGTGGACTCGGATGCTAGAATGGGTACGAAGGCAGAGAAGGATTCCTCGGGCAGTCTATGGCATCAGCACATTCAAAGCTTGAAGGTGTGGATTTAGGGTTTAGGGTCTAGGGTTTGGTAGTCTACCATGAACACCCTAAACCATAAGCTCAGATTTCGCGCTTTGAAAGCCAGGGTGTAAGGATCAGTCATATGCTTCATTCTCCATTCTCAGCAAGAAGTTGGACAGAAGCCGGCATGCGACGAAGGGACTAAAGCCTAAATAAACCTGGAGCTCTAAACCTTGGGTACAGCCCCCACACAGTGACAGTCTATAAAAGGGGGTCATACTAAGGGCTATATGTAAATTTGAGAAATATTGTCCAACTGCTACCGGGTGGAGTAGTATCCAGTGTAAATCTCACATCCAACATTCTGAAGCCTAGATCAAAAACCATGAGGATTTCAGGCTTGGAAATATAGCAGTGGCCTCACTTAGGGTGATTGAGACCGACTGTAGTATCTTGCGGTATATGCGTGCCCCGCTTTAGCTGGAAACCCCTCATACCCAGACCCTGGGGCGGATGCAGAAAGTAGATCCCCCTTAAGGGTTCCTAATAATGACCCAAAAGTAGTATAGGGTACGAACCACGTGGGGGCTCTACTTTCTAGATCCTCCCAGGGGTGCACACGGCGATACGCTGCAAAAACTTTAGCACTTCAACGCTTTTGGGGTTCCTCCTGCTCATATTGAAGTAGCTAAACCTAAGGCTTTTTGTCGGGGTCAGAGCCACCAACTATAGCAGGGGTTTGGGAAATCAAATCGGAAATACGATGAAGGTTTTTGCATGACTCAGACAGTTCTGTTCATGGAATCAAAACCGTCCCACGGTACTTCATATCTGATATCTAAACCCTAAACCCTGAACCCTAAATCTTGCCACAAACCTTGGATATTTGCGAGGTAAGTGTAGGTTCGTCAAGATATGAAGTGGGTATTTATTGCGGATTTTGGTGCGTGTGCGCGGTTTAGGGTTTAGGGCTTAATCCCTACGTAACCGCCAAAAATGTAGCTTCGTGAGTTCACGAAGCCACAACCTGAATCCAAGAATCAATGTACAAACTGCATAGCTACCAAGATTTATGTAATATCTGTTTTTAAGTTAAAAACTCAGCTAAAAGAGTACAGTGGGCATGGCTATCTCACAGCTCTACGCAAACAGGTCGAGGCTCTGCAGGGACTTTACATCTCCACCGCGGCTCCCGGCCAGTGGCTTGCGTTTGAGAGCGCAAAACCAGCAGCACCGTCAACAGATGGCGGCGCAGCAACAGCGCCAGCAGCAGCGCGACGCGTGATGTTATAGGGTTTTAGGGTTTAGGGTTTTAGGGTTTAGTGTTTAGGGTATTGGGGCTATATGGGGATAATGGAAAAGAAAATGGAAACTACAGGGGTTACAGGGTAAAGACCCTGAAGGTCTTTGGAGGTTGTAAGGAACCTAACTCTCCATGCGGCACAGCATCGAGAAGCTGCCATGCCCATCACCCAGTCAGAGCCGTGGATTCACTGCCAAAAGCAGGCCGCCATCAGGTCGTGGCACTTGGTGGGCCTCCTCACCATTGCAGTATGGGGACTCGAAAAATGCTTTATGACCCAAATTTCCTGGTGCCTTGAAAATGATGGCACTGTAGTATATTAGAATCCTGCTGGACCCAAAACCCTAGCTCTAAAACTCTAAACCCTAAAGCCCAAAACTCTAAAGCCTAAACCCTGAACCTGCAGGCCCAGGGTTTGGGGTTGCAGGCTTAGCCCTGAGGATCTTAAGCATCATGGCTTTCCCTACTACCTGTGCTAGTTTAGGGTTTAGGGATTAGGATTTAGGGTTTAGGGTCAAGGATTTAGGGTTTAGGATACAGGGTTTAGGATTTAGGGCTTAGGCCATACTACCCCCCAAGGTTCCCCCCTGGGTTATTTGAGGATAGTAACGCCAAGGCCAATTAAGGGGAACCTCGTTGGGCAAAATTATAGCGGGGTGGGTCTCTGTATCTCTCTCTCTCTCTCTCTCGTTCTCTCTGCAGACTGGACGGTGGTGGTAGTAGTAGTGGTAGTAGTAGTGGTGGTAGTAGTAGTAGTAACAGGATTAGTACTTGTACCAGCATGGCTTATTCATTGGAGTCTTAGTATAAGTGTACTAGTAATAGTAATAGTGGTAGTAATAGTAATAGCCCTAACCTCCAATCCCTAAACCCTCAAACTATGCACTCCTAAACACTACGCCCTTACACCTACACCCCAAACCCTAAACCCCATTTCCTCCATGGACCAAGGCAAGCATACTTCCACAACATGCCCATTGCGATTGCGACTGCATTGACCGAACCAGATGTAGCCTGGCCGATATAGACCCAGACCCCCTAAGGGATCCAAAAAATGGAACCTCCCAAAATGCTCCCCATTACTACATTGGGGAAACTAGGGGATTATTAGGGGGTTCGATTTTTTGGATCCTCTAGGAAGTCTGGGAGGGTCTTGGGTGTAGCGAGGATGTAGGGTTTAGGATTTGGGCGCTTAGCGGTCAGGGTTTAGGGGTTAAGGGGTTTAGGGGAATAGGGCTTTCGGAGTTGAGGAGCTCGGGTTTAGGGTTCACAGTTTTAGATTTAGGTTTCAAAGTTTAGAGTTTGAGATTTCAGTTCCTACCCCCGGAACAGAGAATCAAATGAAAAAAGGAACATTAAACGGAACCCTAGGTCCCTCTAAAAGGGTTATGTAGACTTAGGAAGCTAGCACATGATGTAGGGTTGAGGATTTAGGATTGAGGGTTTAGGAGCTACGGACTCAGGATTTTGGGTTTTGGGCTTACTTGGGCCCCTTGGCAAGTGTGCATGTACGCAAAAGGTCTTGCTTCCATTCGTAGGTGCTCAAGGGGGGATTCGAGGAGTGATTGTGGTTCTCTTGGTACTGTTGATACAGAAAATCCTGCACGACCTTAGTATACTGTAGTACCACTATTCCCGAGGCATTTGGTACTTGGGACCATGCAGGCTTTTTAGTCCCCACCGTATGTGTACGTCTCGGGCCCACTGTAGGGATCCACAGCCCCCAATCGTCCTAAGCACAAACCCAGAACCCCCTAAAGGATCCAAAAAATGGAACCCCCTAAAAATCCCCTAGTTTCCCCAATGTAGTTATGGGGAGCATGTTGGGGGGGTTCCATGTTTTTGATCTTTTAGGGGGTCTTCCAAAGCAGCTCACAGGATCTCGAGGGCTTTGTAGCGCTTGTATACAAGCGAAATTATAACGACCTCGGTGGACCTCACCTGAAATTGCAATTTACTTGGGTTTGGGGTTTAGGGTATAGTCCCCAGATGGGCTAATTTCAGTCAGGCTTTGGAATAGCTTTATGTTGGCCCATGCCTGGTGGCTCTGGGATTTTGATTTGCTCGCTTTTCAGGCCTTTGGGCTATACCGGCTTGTGGCTCACGATTACGCTGAGGAATGTGGGTTGTTCTAGAGGTCCTTGTAACACGGTTTAGGGTTTCGGGTTTAGGGTTTAGGGTTTGGGGGTGTAGGGTTTAGGGTTAGGGTTTAGGGTTTAGGGTTTAGGGTTAGGGTTTAGGGTTAGGGTTTAGGGTTTAGGGGCCATTGGGAATGCACTTCCTGAAAGGGGGATCCTGACCAAACAGGGAACCTACATCATGGCCATTTCGGGGACAGGTATTTTGAACAACTACCAAATGCTGCCTAATCAGCGACAGTTTCTGAGAGCTTTGGAAACCCTGCTGCATAATGTTCTGGTTGGGTTCAGGGTTTAGTGTTTGGGGCTACGGGGTATGAGTATCTGCACTGATGTGAGTATTTGCTCCCACTACAGATATGACTACATATCCTGACAAAAGAGCCTTACTGTAGCTGCTGGAGCACGTAATGCGGCGTAGTTGTTCGGGAGAACCCAGACGAAGAATGATCATCTCTTGAGTGGTTCAGGGTTTGGACTACTTCATGAACTGGTGGGTGGGTTTCAACCGCCAAAAAAAAAACCTTGCTGGAATGCTTTTGACTGAGTTTCTTGCCGCTGTTTGGGTAAGGGAGCTTGCCTCCGACAAACTCTTGCACGCCCGAGGGGTGTGGTCCTCGAATCCCTGCACTGATCCGTATAGCGTCTACATATCTATTGTATATAATATAGACAGATAGGCAGACAGGTAGATAGATAGATACGCGCATGTAAATATATACATATATAAATACATGTTCTTGTACTAGTAGTACAAGAACTCATGTCACAAGCACCGGCAGATTGCGGCATGTTGGACCATTCTGGCTCCAAAGATCTGTTTGGCCTTTCGGCCTACCTTCTGCCATCATGACATAGAACTCCAGAAGGGCGATGCAGAGAAACCCTAAACCCTACACCAGAAAAACCCTGAAACCTGAACCCTAAAGCCTACACCAGTAAACGGAGGCTTTGTGGGGTTTCACATGATGGGAATGCCTTCCGGCAGGCTTGGTTTAGCCTTGAGCCTCTTCCCTAAGGATTTAGGGGGCTTAGGGTTTTTGGTTTATATTACACTCTAGTCCAAATCCCATTCATATGTTTAGGCTGTTGCTTATCATAATTATACTGTGGCTGGGGTCCTGCGGGTTTCTAGACTGCTTGCTTCCCTTAAGGAACTCCTTATACTCTCAGCCCGCTTCGGCAGCAGTAAGTCTAGGTGATCGACCCCAAAGCACAAAGAAATGCCCCGAAACGCTGAATTCTTAACCCAGAACCCTCACTCTCTGAAAGCCAAACTCCTTAAACCCTTAGCCGTAAAACGATGAACTCGCTGAACCCTAAACCCTAGACCACTGAAACTATCCTGACCCGCAAAAGCCATGGCGGACGGAATCGCTCAGCTCCTCAGCGATCCTGGTACAATGAGCAAAGAAGAGTCAGAGGTCAGTGGGGTTCAGGATTTAGAGGGCTTGGAAGTGCCCTAAACCCTATACCATCCTATACCCTAAACACCTAAACCCAAAAAAAGAGCTCCGGGTTCCAAGAGTTGCCGACCTAGATCAGAACTGTCGTGCACGATGTCTTTGACAAGAGCATGAACGTAGGTCCAGCAGTGTCGTGTAGTGTTTGCATAGCCTGACTGGTGCCTAAGGGGGAGGGGGAAGGAAGGCATTACTGTAGGGGAAAAGAAGCAGATGGTTATAAGGACCGTTCTGGGGATCCGCTCCCCCCAAACCCTGAACCCTAGTAGCAGGCCGAAAGCTGCACATGGCTTATTGGCAACCATTCAGAACTGGCAAAGCTGTAGTAGCTCGCCGTTTGCAGAATACGTAGTGCTACTGTTGATGGATGAAATCCTGCACGACCTTGAGTCCTTAAAGTCCTGGAAATTACGGTAGTTTATGGCCCGTAGGTGGTGTAAGATTTCCTTCATCAACAGTAGGAGGGAAAGGAGGCGGAGTAGACGTAGTCCCCTTCCAACGGCACTTCTTCTTGGCGGTTGCTGGAAAACCAAGACAAGGTTGGACAAAGCAATTGGTCCGTATGTTATTCGATGGATG
>CAJNIZ010027669.1:48972-77327 GCA_905231905.1 Symbiodinium pilosum
CTCTCAATGGTGATTGTCATTCTTGGCTTTCTGTGAGGCCGTTGCGTCGGGGTACTTCTGCGGCCGCCTTAAAACGGCTCGGCGATTGTCTGGGAGCAGCCAGTTTTGGACTGGGAAACGCCAGAAATGGTCCGAGAACAGCCGCAATTGGTATGGGAGCAGCTATGAAACTGGTCTGGGCCGATGGGAGCCGGACACTTGGAGGCCTTGGGGCCGGGAGGCCTGCAAGGCCAAGCAGACGATGCCAATTTGGATGCGGTTTTTTGGGGCGGTCTGGCAGCCCCTGGGGCGTGGTCCAGAGAGTTTCAGGGATCGCCGGGTTTAGGGTTTCTCCTTTAAAACGCTACGCTTAGAAGAGCCTCCGTAGGAGGGCCCCGAGAGGGTGCCATGCATGGTGGCAGTCGCCCAGCTTTACCTGGGCTCCATGACGTCCTTGCCGCTCGCGAAGCTCGAGCAACTTCGGGCTCCGCGTGGCGGTTGCGGAGCCCTCAACTAAGACTTTAGGGTTTTGGGTAACCTGCCAATTTAGTCCCTTCTTTGGGCTTGGTGTTGCTTCTGCATTAGGAATCTCTTTGGGAACCATGAAAAACGTCCTACGCTGCAGGGTCTCGGTTGACCCTAAACAGATCCTACATAAATTCTAACAAAACCTTGCCCCAAAAACACTAAACCCTAAGCCTTGGATCTTAAATCCTAATTTCAAAAAACCTTAACTCTACAAAAGCCTCAACCTTAAGCCCGCCTAATCCCTAAACCTTAACCAGAACAAAAATCCTGAGCCGTTTGAGGAACATTTTCAGGCTTTAGGCTTGGGATGACTGAGGACCGAGAGTGAAGGGTTTAGGGTTGAGGGTGTAGGAATTGGCGGATAAGGGTTATGGTGTGGGATTTAGGGTGTTAAAATGTTGTATTAAGGGGTTTTACCTTTTGGGGAGGGGATTACCACACGGACATACAGCGAAGGTGCTTGCAAAAATGCAGACTCCATGAGGTTGAACGACTAAGACTTTTGCATCGTGCATTGGTATTCATTGTGCAGACTCTCAACCCAGACCCCTTAAGCCTCGAGCCCTGAACCTTAGACACTATGAACCCTAAACCCCACACCCTTGAAACACTTCTGTAAGGACCTGTATACTTAGAATACAATTTTCGTGGATACTTTACCAACGTCTTGCAGGGATCATAAGGGATTGTTCTACGTTACACCCTGATGCCTGTCATGCTGAACTCTACACCTTTAAAAATCTGCTGCTGAAGGGGAGTTTGGAGCTCGAAGTCGCATAAGGATATGTCAACTCCTGGAGGGTTTAAGGTTTATAGTCCCCCTTAAGTAGATAGACTATATGTGGGGTATATGGGAATCTTATTATAATGTGCCCGAAGCCATATTCTATCTACTGAAGGGCGACTAGAGGGTTTAAAGTTTCAAGGTTGAGGGTTTAGGGTTCCAATTCTCCCTTCATACACCAGCATGTGCACCCCACTTGAAGGTTCACCGGCCACGGGTAGTTTTCAGTGGGGTTACCAGTAGGACAATTACAGCTCTCACCTAACCTCGGGGATCTAAACCCCAACTTAAAATTACCTCATTAAAACCCAACCGCACACCCTGAAACGGTCTTGAAGGCTCTATATTCTTCAACAGTAGTTTCCATTTTCTTTTTCATTATCCTTCTATAAACCCTATAAAATCCACCATATAACCCCTGCATATTCCCTTGTAATTAACTGGCCCTTGCCCTCAAAAACCAGGCCCTAAAACCCAGGAACAACATTTGGAGAACCATGGCGGCGAACCTCCTGCTAAGCAAGTGGGCCGCAGGCCTTCGGGTCTAAGGTTTACGGTTAAAGGCGGTAGCGTTTGGGGTTTGGGGATTAAGGTTTAGGGTCTGACTGATAGTAGGAACTCAGCAACCCCAGCCCCTAAATTTGGACCCCTTTTTTCGGCCTGTGATAGTTATGAAGTCCTTATTAGAGGGGCGCGGTCTCTAAAATCCGCTTGCTACTGAAAATTGTTATTTGGTTTTTGGATATCACAAATCCTCAACAAACAGCTGTAGTAAGTCATTTTAGGGAGTATGCCAGGGCAGATGTTGTTTACCGTCCAGTTTGGGGGCAAATGCCTCCCCAATTCATACTAAAACCCCCACCCTTAGTGAAGTACCAGCATACAAGACGAGTGGGGTCTGAGGTCAAGAGTTCAATTGGGTTTGGTTTAGGGTTCAGGGTTTAGGGATTAGGGTGTTGGTATACCTTCCCCAAGAACTGTCATGGAACCGCCAGACAGGTGCCTGACAAAGGCTACTGCCCCTTTACAGCGGGGTTGAATGCGTCCCACGTTATTGGAAAGAAGGGTCATACAGTGGCCCGAAGAGTTACCATTAACACTGAAATCAACTTCAAAATCTTTTCGGTAGTCATTCGAGATGTAGTCTAAACTTGTTCAAGGGGAGTTCTGTAGGGGAGTAGTAAGGGGATTATTAATTTCTAAGGGGGATACTAGGAGTGTAGACTATGGCCCATTTAGGCTCTTACATGTTGGTTTAGAGTTGCACGGGTTTAAGCTTTAGGTGGTTTTTTTTTTCGAGCTCCGGGCCTCGGTACCCAGACCCCGCTTAGGATCCCAAAAATGGAACCCTCCTAAATGATCCCCGCACTAGAGTGGGGCAAGGGGGCATCCTTGGGAAGTTCCCTAAACTCTAAACGCTAAAACCTTAAGCCCTGAACCCTAAACCCTAAATTTAGGGTGTCGAGCCTAGAGGGTTGAGGGCATAGTTCATATGAGCCATAATCTCAACTCCTTAAAGGGCGTTGTAAACGGGATTTTCTAGGGTACTATTACAGGGGTGATTAGGGGGGATACTAGGAGTTTCGATTGTAACTCACATGTCTAAGGTCCTTCCCTGGGTCTCTACTATGGCCCCTTAATTGGGCTTCTAGAGCTTTAAAGGGGGTATAAGCGGTGTATAATGAACCCAGGACTATGGGACCATACTGGGGGTCCATACTGCTAACCTGAGAATATACCCCTCTTTTATCCAAGTAAAGGAATGTACCCATACCCTAAACCCTCAACCCTAAACCACGACCCCTGAACCCCCATACCCTAAACCCAAACCCCTGAACCCTTAACCCTGCAGCGCCGTCCAACACCTATTTGGCATTTGAGTAGCGGCAGTCTCCAATAGAGTATACAGTAGATAACCTTTTCCCCCTAACCTTAAACGATCCTGCACCCCCACTAACATCAAGTACTCCCCATTGTGGTATATTATGATGTTTGATACTCGGGGTGGTGGGGGTGTTTAATGTTAAGGGTAGGGGATTCAGATTCAATTTTCCTTCCGTGTATACCAATATTTGTAAGGTGAAGGGGGTGGCAACAAAAAGATTAGGTTTTGTGTGAAGAAGGGTGTCAAAGTGGTTTGAATGGTTTTATGTGAATGTATATGGAGTTTCTTAGGAATACTTGACATATTGCGTGGCCAGATCGGTGGACCATAAACTGAAATCCTACTCTCTGAAACATGAGGGATTGTCTCTAGGTGCCGTTTTGGGAAACTTAACCCTACTGCTGAGAAACTGAGAAATATTGTTGGTGCAGAAATGTTGTTGGTTATACTTGGGTTCAAAAGTAGAACAGCTCATTGTGGTTGTAGTCTACGTCAGGTGGGTAATAACCTTGCCGTTGGACACCCACGGGCCTCCCAGTGTCTTGATTCCTTGCCGTGATTCATAGGGCCAGTGGGCGGTGTAGCCAGGAGTTTACCAATTTACTTGAGTCGATCTTTTCATGGTGTCCCAAGAATTGGGGCACGCCATTTAGGCTACATGCACGGAGCCCCATTATGAGAGGATTGACTTGTGGGGGCGCTTAGGTTTATTTGAAAAACCCTGAACCCTAAACTTGCATCTTTTTGGTTGGTGGCTTTGGAGTAAAACAGCGGCATGAACGCCGTTTTCATACGACACAGGAATCTAGATTCCAACAGCCTTCGAGCCGCGTGTCTTGAGGGTTTGGTCTCAGGGTGTAGCGGCACGGAGCGTTGGGACTTTGAGAATTATGCGGAAACCCCAAACCCTGAACCCTATACCCCAGCCGTAAGCTCTGGAGCTTAACCTTCCTACTCAAGAGAGTCTGCAGCTTTAAGTAGGTTTCGCAGTTGAGCTACGGATCCAATGCACGCATACCTTCGACAAAACTAGTACCCACAAACTGGCTTCAATCAACGTGAAAGTTTGAAACTTGTCTGACTGCATAGGGCGGCCAAGATTTCATTATTGTTAAAAGGGTATAAACACATGATGATAGGTTTCTTGTGCTAAACGAGCAGGTGCTGGCATCATGCAAGGCGAACACTATGATCCCAACGTAGGCACCTAGATGAAACTTCTAATGAATGCGCCGTTGCTTGCTGCGCACTTCAACTGCCAGCATACAGCGCTCAGCTGTTTCGTCGAACACCACTTCATTGATCTCGGCTTTTGTCAAGCTCAGAAACAGGCAGTTTAGAAAGGACCCCTTTGTGAGCACACTTCTTGCAATGAACAACAGTTGCATCGCAGTCCTATATCGTAAGCCCGAGCAGGTCAAAGCTGACAAAAGCGGGGGGGCAGCAAAACGCGCGACTTTCCGAAGTTTATTCTGTGCGGTGTCTTTGCCTGTCTGACGTTTGGGATAAGCTGTAGGGAAGCTAATGCATCGTCAAGGATGCTGGCAGAGCAAGAAGGAGTCTGTATATGATGGGCAGGCTATGGAATTTGTATTCCTTTGAGATCGTGGATTTGGTGATGGCGCCAACCTTCTGGCAGCGTCCGGGTGTTCAAATTGGTCTTGACTCGCGACATTCAAGCCTGGAATTCTGCATGACATGCATGCCATGACATTGTGAAGCAGAAAGACATGACCTGGCATAGCTTCCTATGAAATGCATTTACATGGGGCAAGTGGGGTGGACCACTCGAGCATGACTTGGTCGGATGCCTGACGTTCTGGGAGCGTATGAGAGCACGCCGTTTGGCATGCAGCACGACACAAGCCCAAGCCCCGACACACATCAGCATTGCACCAAGAAGTTTTCGAAATTCCGGGTCTGGTGGCCTCGGCCGCACTTCCCACAATCTTTCCCGAACCCTGCGGCAGGTGGCGACCTGGCCTAAGCCCTCAACTCTGCGTAGTTTTTTGGCTATCTAGCTTGGGCTTTACAAGCAGGCCCTAGTTCTAACAAATACCTACGTCACGCCCAGAGCAACTCTCATAGCCTGCTGCAGCAGGTGGAATGCGTAGGGCAGCAGATCGCGCATACACGCTCCTCGAGCCACTGGGCTGTGCTGCTGATTTGTTGCTATTCTTGTTGTTTTGTGTACTTAGTGCTTTCAGATTATCAGTAATCGTCGTCGCAGCAGCAGCAGGAGTAGTTTAATTAGTAGTAGTAGTAGTAGTAGTAGTAGTGGTCGTCGTCGTCGTAGTGGTGGTAGCAGCAGCAATTATATAATAGGCATCGTCGTAGTAGCCGTTGTTTTTGCAGTCTTCTTGTAATCATGTTCATCTTTGTTGTGCGGCCAATTGTTTTTGCTTAGCACCACTGAGACTCTTACTGCAATCGTTCCCGCGTTTGTTGTTAACAGTTGCCAGCTTGTTGACATCGAGGTATTTGTTCCGGTTCATTTTTCACCGTTGGACTGACGTGTATCTAAACAGTCAGGTAGTATTGTCACGCATGCTGTTGATGGATGAAATCTTACACCACCTAGGGGCCCTGAATTATTGTAATTCCTAGGACTTTAGGGACTGAAGGTGGTGCAAGATTTCCTCCATCAACAGTGTGATTCCCATTTGAATAGAGTGGGAGGCCACTTAGCTCTAATTTTGTGTATGGAAGCACTCAATGAAGAGCCGTTATTCTTGCAACCTCCGAAAACCTGAACTCTAGAGTTATTGTGGATATGCTTTGCCAGCTCGTTGGATTTGAGCTTCATGTCATATGACTCTTGTAGGGGGAGGGGGGGGGGGTGCGAAGTCCTACATCCGATGCCAGCCACACGTTGTCAGCCCTAAATTCACATGGCGTAAGCCTGGGCAGAGTTTAGCTTCAAAAGGAGCACCGCATATCATACGATGCTGTTGCTGTCATAACCATAACAATCATTGTTGACATTCTTACTAAGTTGTCTTTATTACTGTTATAAAGCCCTTCTGCAGAAGGCCGAAGACAAGTTTCCAGAACGAAAGTTTCCAGACATGCAACGACCCCAATATAGACCTCCGTATATATATGTATATATCAGCCCGTGTTATGTGAATTACCCAAACAAGGGAGCCCTCATGGTCGCCCCCCTCTTGCCCCGCACATCTTCCGAAGATGGCTGTACAATATCGGGGGGTGTTGCTTACCATTGGTTAGCTAGGAATGACACAGTAGATCCTTATCACAGGAAGGTCAGGTTATGGTGCAGCGGGTTGTATCCAACGTATAGTCTTTCGCAGCCTGAACCCCCATGTCCCTTAATTCTGAATATATGCAGTGTATGGCCTTCTAATAGAAGCCACAGAAGCTGAAACGATAATTGGTCGTGAAAGATCGTATGCAGCATAGACCTTTACTTAGAAGCTTTGGCCGCTTGTCCAACGGCTCCATTCAACCGGAACTCTGCAAGCCCCGTAAACCCAAACCCTAAATCTCCAACCCGCCTCCGTTGAAATCTTAAACCCGAAGTTCGAAATCCTAGACCCCTCATCTTAAACCTTGAGTCGTAGGTCCCCAGCGCTGAATCTTTCATCATAAGACCTAAATCCTTCACCGGACGCCTTAAATCCCAGGTCTTGGGCCATAAATCCTAGGTCCCCAGCACAGAATCCTGGGACCTAAGCCCACAATCCTAGATCCTAAGCCCCGAACCCTGGACCCTACATCCTGAATCCGTCAACTTTAGCCATGCAGCCAAAGCCCAGGGTGCCAGAAGACTAAACCCAACCCCAAATGAGGTATAGTCTAAACTCCTTAAACGGGGGTCTGCAGGGGACTACCATAGGAGTTTTTGAGTGGGATACGAGGAGTTAAGACAACGGCTGAAATGGGTAGATTCCCCCAAAATAATGAGTTTAGGGCAGTCCCTTCATAATAGTATTCAACGCATCCCACCCCTAATAGTAAGTATGTTCCCCAATATACAAGGTCTCTTCTGGTGGGAAGGTTTAATGTTAGTGGGAGGAGTGTCTAATATTAGTATGAACGGATTAACATGGAACCGAAAAGAAAACCTTTACAGAGCTTATATAAGTAGCGAACCATGATATATACAAGTTCTAAACCCTAAACCCTAAAGCCCAAACCCTAAACCCAGCTATTAACTATGGACAAACCCTGCACCCTACCCCTCCTTTAGTCGTGCTGCACAGGGGCTTGCTCTGGATTTAGGGTTTCGGGTAGGGATCCTTTCTGGGTCTAGAGGAGTGCATGGGGTTTTGGGTTAAGGGTTTATAGGGTCGTGGTTCTAAGTAGCATTTTCCATGGGGATACCGCAGTCCTAATATAGGTAAGATTCCATCCTCTGATTGGTCATGGTGATTTAAAACAAGTATATACTTTTCCAGGTACCCCAGTAGTACCCTTTTTCCCTTTTTGTTTTGGGGTCTCCTTATTCAAGCTGAACATCAGGAAAAGGGCACCCGTATCATTCAGGGGTTACTGGGCAACCTGATTCTATTTGGTTCAACACCAGAAAACCCTACATGAGCCATAAACCAGAACGCGCTGCGCACTTGAAGCTTGGGCACAAGTGATGGTTCCAAGGAGGATATCAACCCCTGGCTACTGTAGGTGCATAAACGCTTGCCACTTCATGGGTTTAGGGTTCGGAGTTTAATCCTTCGGGTCGCAGATTCCTCGTAGAACAATGGTGTTGGGTCCCTCAAGTACAGCTTAAATACTTCGGCTCCGAAAGTACGCTGGCAGGCATTACCCAAGTAGGAATCAGGCTAAAGGTTCATTCATAGGTCCACCGAACATCCAAGTATCCCTTGACCCGCACGGGCAGCACGCCCAATCTCTGCTGGTTTTCCGAAGTACTCAGCCTTTTGGTGCGAAGCTGTGCGACATTCTTTGGCATTCTTAGTGCACAAGCCTAAACTCCTGAACCCTTAACCGTATTCCCGAAGATAGCACCGCTATGCGTCTGTTCTCGTAACAGGGGTTCCAACTCAGCCATGCCAAGGAACTTCGACATCTCTTCCGGAGACATGCACCTGGGAGCAAAAGAAGGGTTTGGATCACGTAGTTTAGGGTTTAGAGCCTAGGTACGGGCAAATTCGGATTATGACGTAGTATTGCACTATAGTCTCTGAATATCGAAGCTTCATATATATAACACCAGGATTTTGCAATACTCCAGAAGCCAAGGAAGGTTCTCACATTTATTGGCCTTTTGCACGCAACCTCCGGCATATTGGCTGAGCAGATACACTCTTGAAAACTTCTTGGGCTACTGCAAGGAGGTTGAAGTCACTTACGTGTGCATTCGTGGGAGCGACAATAATCATAACGCTCATTCCTCCAAGGGACTAATCGAACGCTGATTCAGTTGTAAACCTGGGAACTCTTCAAACCGTGTGAATAATTATGCGGGAGCTTCCCTTAGATACCTCAAGGATACATGGCAGCCTAAGGGTCCCCTGTTTATTTGGGTGTATGATATAGGGGTATAACATAGGGGGTCTAAGATAGGGATATAATATCGGGGGTCAAATATAGCTGTACAATATAAGAATATAGGGGTATAACATGGGGTTATATAGGGATAATGGAAAAATTGAAACTACCTGGACCCTCCAATGTAGTACCTTTTTGGGGGTTCTAAGAAGAATCTTTACCCAAAAACCATACCAAACCCAAAAAGGAACTACATTGGAGGGTCCGGGTACTGTTTAAGGTTGCGTGTCCTAAGGAGATCCGTCGGGCGCGGGCGTGTACAACCGGAAGGGTCTCAGGGACAACTCCTGGAAACCCCTTGCGCAAAGGCAAAAAGCATCAGTTAGAAATCTAATTCTCAAAGCACTAAACCACAAATCCTATACCCCAAGCCCTTGAAGACAAGAATTTGAAAGGCGTTAGTTTGGGGAAATGTTTGTTTCAAGCATCGGCCGTCTCAGGTCCCCAGACCCTGAACCAGATATCTCCAAACTCCAGAAACGTGCAAGTGGCAGTTTTCGAAAACAGGGAGAACCCAATATGTACTCCAAAATGCTATTGTCCTTATTATGTGAACCACTAAAGAGGTATCCCTAATTATAGAAAACCTAATCCCTATACCTATACACCACAATATACGCCCAGTTCCCATATCATTTTCGGTTTTCTTTTCCATGTGATTCTCCCTACTTATTTGGAATTATCCCTAAACCCTATACAATGCATATTCGACCCCAAGTCCCTCAATCCAGAACCCTGAACCCTACACCCTCTCGGAGACTGCTCAGGAATAACGTCCTGAAGCTACACCTTTCCTTGCCCGTGGGCGGCGCTGACCCCGATGCGTGGGAGACAGCCTGTCCCACGGCTCATTCGAACCCAGGGTTTAGGGTTTAGGGCATAATCGCCTCGTAACAATGAGCTTTTCCCACCGATAATAATATTGGTGGGCGCGGGGGTTTAGGTATGTAGTGTTTGGGGGGGGAGGGGATTAGGCTGTTTGGGGCATATCGTGGGGGTTGTTAGGATTGTGAGCATTCTCGTTTACGGGGTGCCTTGAATTCAGGGGCTGTGTTATGCTAGGGACCTAAAGAAGGACTCCCATCATGCCAGATTACCAGTGCCATGACGGATCACCCACCCATTCATGTTGACCAAAAAGAACTGTAGCATTCCATCCTTACATATTCCTGTTATACCATTCGTGGTGGTGGAATCACCTAATATCCAGCCCTGGACTCTAGACCCTAAACCCTAGCACTCAAGGTTAGATCGTAAGAGCATTGTAGTTTGCACAGGTATACTTTGCGTTACGTCAATGGCGCCACCCCACTTGCAGGGATCTGTGAGTGGCGGCATGTCCTACGCCCAGCGACTCTTGTGAACATCGTCCAAGAATCCATCGAAACTAGGCGTTGTATTTTCCCCACCCGTTGTGAGATTTCACGTGCAACCACCCAAATTGCTTACATTAGGGTTTAGGGTTACGCCCTCAATTCCCACTTCAAATCATCAAACAGCACCAGTATGGGCCGCGCAGGCAAGTCTGTAGTTTTGACGGTTTGTAGGGTCTCCAGCAAGACCTTCCGAAAGGCTTCCACGGCCTCCACGGGCCTAGAGGCCTCCAAGGGCCAGCTCTAACCCAGGTTCTGAGGTTGAAAATTCTATACGTCCACTTTCCTTTGGCTCCGAGTGTGAAGGCTGACGTGCTGCGTCAGTGTCTGACCACCCTAGTAATGGGTGGGAATGGCCTAAGCAGAAAGATAGTGTTGTCAGTATAGGTCTAAGGTGATTACAGCAGGGGTTCCTCAACAGACATTCATAGTATGTCAACGTGGCTCCTAGCCCTCAGCCATGTCAACACTCCGCCCCAAAACTCCTTGAGTTTTCGGGTTTAGGGTTTAGGCTTAACGACTTACATCTTAGAAAACCCGAACCAATGACACACAAAGCCGTAAACACCCAAAATCCTCAGCTCAAAAGCCCCAAGCTGCGTTGCTGTTAAGGAACTTATATTAAGTTATTGTGATGAGACTCTGTATATATATATATATATCTGAAATATTACAGTTTCCCTGCGAGTGGTAATCTGACTTCTATGCCCTAGATCCCCATACTAAGCCCCTACATACCCCCACATAATCCCAGACTCCATTCCGGCTCCATAGTCTTTTCCCTTTGACGTTCATTCATAGTCCTCAAGCCATAAATTCTGTATTAGCCCTAAACCCTAAACCCCAAACCCTAAACCCCTAAACCCCAAACCCTTAGGGTAGCTTGATTTCACTTTGGTACCTTAGCTTAAGTTCTTCAACAGCAACCCAGCCCTTCGCAGCTCCCAGGCACGTGGCTCCAACAAAACCAGGCGCTGCAGTTGCAAGTTCCGCTGCGATTGTTATCTTCGCGTTTAGGGTTTTGGGTTTAGGTTCTGGGCTTTAGGGTTAAGGGTTTCAGGTTGACGGTTTTTTGGGGGGGTGTCAAACCTGAAGGCTTCTTGAACCTAGTACATATGCAAAGCTCAACTCATAGTCCCTCTGAATAGCCTCACAGAGGTTAACCCAATCATAAGCCAGGCTACGTTCCTATTAATACTTGCTAGGTCCCCCGACCCCTAAAGCCTAAACCCTAGATGTCCCATGTATGCCAAGAGGGCTAGCATGAAGGCTTTGGGGTTCAAGGTTTTAGGCTTTAATGTCTGAGGAGTACTATGTGGTTTGCAGGAGTTATGGGTACACTTACTAAATCCCATGACACTCCAAGAGTGGTTACGGGGCAATGGTCTGGGCTTACTTGACGGTGCGAAAGGAGGTAACGCGGAGTGGATGAGTATAGTTATGCAGGTCGAATCTTCTCGAACCCTGTAGACTAGTACGTGTATTCACCACCCCACTCCGCATTACACGAAGAGTGGGCTTAAATGCCATGCTTAATTTGCTTAATTTTCACTTATTTTTGCGTCAGGGAACCTGTTCATAAGTTATTTTGGGGCCTGAGAGGTACCACCCAGTGAGCATAAGGCTCAAAATCAAGCCTTACATCCCGAAAAGGCATCCAGCGCAGTGCTGATAGGCTGGATTGCCGAAGTCTTGCTCTCGTTGGGATGCTTTAGCATTCCGAGTCCCCAGCTAGTGGATAGGTGGTGCAGGATTTTCCCGAGCCACAAACAGAATGTGTGTGGAAGGCCTTGTGGGGGAAGTGGATCCCCGATGAGCGGACGTGCTTGGAAGGAAAGGGTCTCATCGACCTCAACAGCAACTCTTCTGAAGTTCGGGCTCAGGATTTGGGGTCCAGGGTCTCCCCCAGACGAATATCGAACCCTGTGCTTCTGCTGAAAGGACAGGGCCCTTGTTCAAGTTTCAGACTGCTTGAGCTTCAGAGCCTTCAGAGTGCCCTACACCCCAAACTGGCCTGGGTTAGCCGGAATTGAAGGAATGGGAAAAAGATGGAAACTAGTATAGTGGGTTATATAGGGATTACAAAAAGGATCCACTGTTTCATTCCTAGCTAACCGAAGGCCAGTACTTCGTGTTCCATGGTTCTAGGACCATGCTGGTGCCCAAGCCTGAGAGACGTTTTCTTGTACTGCGATCGCTGGGGCTTAGGTTTTAGGGTAGGACGATGTCCTGGTGGTTGCACTTTTTAACAGGGTCAAAACCCTACTTTGGTCATTCTAGCTAACAAGGAAGCTACGAAAACTGTTGTCAAAGTACGCTGGATGTCACCCATTCTTTCATGGATAACAACCGCATGTAGAGGATAGATGTTGTATCATTATTTGCCACTTCAAGGGCAAGAAACTTAGACCGGACCCCGGGATCCTTGAACCCGACACCCAAGGCTTTAAACCTTGAATAAAGCCTCCTACATCCTTGCAGATCCATGGCAGACCCGTGCTTTGTACTACGGAGGACAACACTTTCAGGTATCAGCACTTAGTCGACACATGCTTGACCCACGCCCTCTTTTCCAATCTCCGTGGACGATTACCGGCGTTTCCGTTCTGGAGTGATGCTGCGTTCAGTCTGGTCGGAGGGAGCCTCTTCTGCAGGCAATGTGCTCGTCCTGCGAGCCTCGGCGAATTACGTCCGAAGACCAGCGAAAGGCCATAGCAGACCAGGCTCTCAGCAGCTTGTGACGATGCCTGACAAGCAATGTCCATAGCCATGCTCCGTGCTTATCCTCTTCTAAAAATGCAGAGCGGCACGCACCAGAGGCATCGTCTGGCAGAGATCAAACAGCTCTGACGGCATGATCGCCCAAAATTTCTGCAGAGGGCCAACAGCGGCAGGGCCGCACAGTCTTATCAGCATCGCGGCCGACACTGCTTGCACAACTTGCCGCCGCAAAAATTGCATCTTGGCAACGGGATTCAACGTGGTTGCTCCTATCGTGCTAACCCGGCAACCTCAGGATTTTCCTAAATTTTCCTGCTGCTTCGCAAACATCATGAAGACATTAAAGTTCGCGTGCTGCTACGCCAGCCTCAGGATTTTTTGGAGTTTTTTGGCTATACCCTGAAGCATCGAATGCCTACGTCTTAAGGAACGTAGTTCCCCCCAGCCCTGCCCACCCCGCAGCAGCCAGATGATGCAGTTGAACAAGACCGCGTTGACCTGCCGCAAAATTACGCGTCCACAAAATCCTAAACCCTCTACCATGACTGTTGCTGCTAACATTATGAGTTATGAATATTATTACTGCTGTTACTACCGTTAGTACTATTCTTAGTAATAACTTAACCCTAAACCCTAAAACCTATAATACTGGTATTAATGCTGTTGTTGCTATTATCTGCATGCACCCCCACCTTCCCAACCTCCAAAGCCTTGCTGCATGGACCAGAAAACGAAGTTCCAATTCCCTGAACCAAAGCGAGCTATAGTCTAACCTCCTTAAAAAGGGTTGCTTAGGGTTTAGGGCTTAGGGTTAGGGTTTAGGGTTTAGGGTTATATAGGGCATTATATAGGGGACCACCCTAGGATATATTAAGGGGGATACTAGGAGTTTAGACTACAGCTCGGTGGGTGCTCCAAAGGTCATCATGTACTCCTTGATACTCACTGGGGCTTAGTAGGGAACAAGGGAATATAATCCTTGTAGGATCCCCTATATAATATATGGTAGTTTCCTTAAAAAGGGTGACCCCAAGACCCCAAAATACTATAATCCTTGTTATGGGACCCCCAAATCAAGTACCCCTAGTCTTAGGAAAGCCTCATATTTCCATTTTCCCTAGTGAACCAACAGTAAGCGAGGGACCCAGAAACAACAGCCTTCGTAGTCCTTGGGATCCTCAGAAGCCGCCATATTGAGAAACCCAAATGAGTAGTATTTTATTTGGGGATACTACGGTACCCAGGGTTTAGGGTTTAGCGATGACCTTGACGCAATCATTAACCGCCTTTAATCTACTTTAGATTCTTCACTATTGGAGGAGAAAAGTGTTCATCACCTGACTCATATGACCAACTGACGTCCGTGAATACTGTGGTACCCAATATAGAGTAAGATTCTATCCTCCTTTTGGGGTATAGCATTTTATATAAGGAATACTATCTTACTAGGTTCAACCACCACAAAAACGCTACTCATATGGGGGTCCCCCAAAAATTGGGGTACCTCTTTGGCGGTTCCTAAAATAAGGATTATAGTAGATTATAGTATATTGGGATCCATATTGGGGTTCCCCTATGTTGGGAAAGTACCATATCTTAGGTGGACCCCACATCCTGTAATGGAGATTATAAAGGATAATCACGTTAGTTTAGGGTCCTATTATATTCCTAATACACCACTATTCATTACAGGGTGGGGGGTGCCTCCTAACCCACATCTATCCCAGAACTATTACAACCCTAAACCCTAACTCTGACCCTGAACCAGAACTAAGGGAACTTCGTGAACACCAAAGTTGCAGCGGCAACTGTGCTGGATAAGTTCGCAGGTTTAGGGTATAGGGTCTAGGGATGCGGACCTACAAAGAAACAGCAATCCCCCTACCGGATATGGGGGGTTCCCAAAATTAGGGTACCTTTTTAGGGGATGTAGGGTGTATATAGGTTGTATAGGGTTTGGTGTTTCCCAAAATCAGAGGTACGTTTTTAGGGGTCTCAAGAATACGGATTCTAGCACGTTGGGGGTCTATATTGAGGTCCCCCTATTTTGGGGAAACTACCATATACCCCATATACAGTCCTCATATACACCTATTTGCATATACATATACATATATATATATTCTGTATGTATATATATATATATACACATATATCCAGGCCGCGGAACCTTAAACCCAAGACCAATCTCCAAGAGGCGCTAGGTTAAGGTTGCTTCAGTCATGAGTTCTCCTACCGACGGGTTTTTCAGCCTTCAGATGTCAAGTAGCGTGATTTAGGGCTTAGGCTTCTCCAGGGGTCATCCAGGCATGAGAAAATCATGGATGAACAGAGGAGTTATAGTTACCCCAACCCGTATAGGATTTAGTGCTTAGGGTTTTAGGGTTTAGGGTTCAGTTACCCCAACCCCTACAAGAACAACCTTATAACTATCTCCAAATCTTACCGGATGGGATAGGTGAAATCTCCTTCTTGTGGATGAGGGTTCATTTGAGGCATGTTCCGCACACAAGGCCCCCTAAACCCTAAAGAGTCAACCCCGAATTCTGGAGCAACCTTGGGGGCTGGTTCGGGAGTCCATGATTACACTCCACCAAGGTTGCCGTAGGATCACCTATATAGGTATCAAGTAGGTATATTTGAGCTATAATCTAACCTCCTAGTATTCCCCTTAATAACCCTTATCTTACTCCCCTATGTAATCCCCTATACAAACCCCATCTAGGGAGTTTAGACTGCAGTTCATATAGGGATTATATATAGGGGTTATTGTAAGGATCCACTCCCCCACTCCCTCAAGCACCAGTAAGTTGAACCAAGAGCCAAGGAGAGCTCCAGGAAGATTCTAATAGGGCTTAGGGTTTAGAGTTTAGAGTCTAGGGTTTAGATTTTACGTGCAAACTTTTCTTCTGCCAGATCCCGAAGCCTGACGCCGAAAACCTGAAGCCCCAGACCCTAAATTCCAAACCTCTCCCCAGTCCTCAAAAGTAGGCTCTGACTTGGCCAGGAAACCTAAGCCCTGAAGGCCCAGACCCTGAAGCCAAAACTGAAGCCTTAGCCTGAATTTGGTCGTCTCGTACAGTAAGCCCCGATAAAGACCGGCGCTACCTTCCTTAAATGCCTACCACAGCAGAAGGTTCTCCTGAATCCCTAAACTCAAAACAATGAAGTTTAGGGTTCACCCTAGTCCAAAATCCGGTACCCGACCCCAAATCCTAAACCCTAGGTACATTTGGGTGTGAACTACCTTAAACCTACTTCTTTGAAAGCTCTACTGTTTAGGTTGGCTGCGACACTTGCCCTGCCTCCAAGCTGCAGATGATTCAAAAAGGTTGGGAATGGGGTTGAGGGGTTTAGGGTTTAGGGTTCAGATGTAGGGGGCAGAGGGCTTAGGGTTTAGGCGTTTTGGCATCTTAGGGTTTGGGATTTTGGGCTTGGGATGTAGGAGTCATTGGTCTCAAGTTCTAGGCAAGGATGTTGAGCAATGGGGGGGCGACCATTCAGGATGCATCGTTTGACGCCTAGGGTTTTGAACTTGGTGAGGGTGAGAAGGTTAGGGTACTAAGCGGACTTTGGCAACCCCCACGCCCCAAAGTAGGATCCTGTAAGTATCATATGACTATGATAGGTCGTAATTTTCGTGGGTCGGGGTTACCAAAAGAACTCTCATGATACACTCCCCCAAACTAACATGGATACGCATACAGTCCCCTTTTTGAAGGACTGTAGTCTTTATAGGGCCCGTTTTGGGTTTCCATGTTAGTTTCCGGGAGTGTGGAGCTTATAGACTTGAAAGAGGAGTGTCGATGTTTCTGTCCTAGGTTGCTCTGGGGTCAGCACTGACACAAGCGAATTGATTCAAAGCCAAAGTGCCCAATTCAGTACCATTTTATTTGGGGATACTATGGTACCCACTATAGAGTAAGATGTTATCCTCCTTTTGGGGTATAGGGGATTTTTATATAAGGCATATAATATTACTGGGTTTAACCACCAAAAACGCTACTCAATTGACCCGGGTTTCCCCAATGTAGCAATGGATCATTTGGGTGATTTCCTGTTTGGGATCTCCCCTAAAGCCTAAACCCTAAATCCTAAACCCCTAACCTTTAATCGTAGCCTCGGAAAGTCATGGGACTCGCCATGCTTGGATGTTCACAGGTAATGTAGGACTCTAATTAATCAACCCCCTCCTTTCAAGGGCCTTATAGGGGCAATATAGCAATATAGGGGGTATATAGGGATTATATAGGGCAATGGAAAAGAAAATGGAAATTACTATTTAGTGTAATTAATAAACCCCCTCCTTCTCAGGGCCTTAATGTTAGGATCCCTATTATAGTCCCTATTAAGGGGAGAAGGTTTGTTAATCAAGGGTCTACATTACTGGTAACTACTTGTAACTGGTTTTATCCTCCAGTTCATAGACTCCCCCTACTTGCAGGGTCAGGTGGACTTAGTGAGTAGGTTAATGACCCCTATAACCCATATAGTAACCTAATTGCCCTAATTATCCCCATTATTAGCGTACTAAGTTCCCCGGGCCAGAGGGCACCGGCGGATCGTCGTTTGACAGGAAGCGTTCCGCCTTGCGATGCAGCTCATAAGCTATAGTCTAAACTCCTTAAAGGGGGTTATATAAGGGATTATGTAGGGATTCGGGTTTAAGCTCTAAACTCCTTAGAGGGGGTTGCATAGGGGATTATTCTAGGGGGTTATCAAGGGGGAAGTAGGGATCTTATAGAGGTTGCAAAAACAATAAGTGGGGCTAGAATGCAGCTAGAAGTGTCTGCTGAACTTCCAAGTTGCTTTCTGACACAGCCGCCCTTCAGAGGTGCAAATGATCATTGACACATACCTTTTGCTGCGTCTGGAGGGAGGGGTGCCAAGGGTTTAGGGTTTAGGTGCACATTCGCCCGAGATGTCCACCAGTGATGGTAGTGGTCATAGATTCTCGAAGGACCCTCCTTGGGACCTACACCTCAACACAATTCGAACAATGTCAGCAGGGGCCATGTCAAGATGTCCCATCACTGTGGGCATTTCATTGAGTAGCATTCCATGGGCTAGGCCCCCGCAAGCAATCATAGAATGGCAATATATACGGACCCTAACCTAATTACCTAAATCCTTTGCGAACGCTATCAGTGTAGCTGGGGGCCCGACCTAGACCCTAAACCTAAACTATACCTCGGGCAGGGCAGCTTGAAGCCCCACGTGTCCAGCTCAGCTTTTTGAATACAAGCACATGACCCAACCCTTGGGCGAATCTAGAAAGTAGATCCCCCTTGAAGGCTTCCTAGAGATTTCCCAATATAGTAGTATAGGGTACCATATTGGGGGCTCTACTTTCTAGATCCTCCCAGGGGTCTGAGTATGAGTTTGAGTCGGAATCACGACGATCCAGACGAAGCAAGCTTGAGCAACAGGAGTTGGGGACACCATGAAGATGCAAGTGCTGATAGCGTTGTCGCTAAAAGCCTCCGCCCAACAGTACTTTGCGACGGAGCACATGGTCTACATGGACAACCGGTTCAAGCTCACGCAGTCGCTGCCACAATCCCAAGGAAAGAGGTGCCAGTGAGCTGCAGTCCAGACGTGGGCCAGCTTGCTGCATCTTGTGAATCCCCCTGCTTGGGTGACGGAGAACTTTAGTGACGTGCGAGCTTGTGTCACACCCAGTCTGACTGTGACAAAGACAGGCATACTCACTTTGAAGAGTGTGGAAACCCCCCACCCAGGGATGGTCTTTGAGTACTTCATCCTGGCTCGCCTGGACCATAAACCCTAAGCCCTAAGCACAAAAACCTTAAACTCTTTAGATCCTCTCAAGGGTCTGGGTAAGGCGAATCTCAAAGGAAAAACGTCCGCTTGCAAGCAGGGTCTTTACAAACGTATCATACGAGCTGTAGTCTCGACTCCTTACAGGGGTTAGGGTGGTTATATAGGGGAAGATACAAGGGACCATTACAAGGCTTATTAAGGGTGGTACTGGGAGTTTGGATTGTAGCTCATATTTAAAAGTCGGGGGGCTCAGAAAATTAGGGGACTCCCGATTTGTGGAAATTTCCAAGTGGATGTGTAGAGAAGGACATTTTCATTTTTCAGCGGGTTCTACTTTTCGAAGTAAGCCCTAAACCCTAAACCCTAGAATCACATATCTGTCCGCTGCCAAGGTAGGTTACTTCTCTCAAGAGATCGCTGACGACACCGGCGCCACGCGCATCTGCACCCTGGCATGAAGATGAGTTGAAATCTAAACTCCTCAAAGGGGGCTATATAGGGGTTATATAGGAGAGCATTATAGAGCTTATTCAGGATACCAGGAGTTGAGACTATAGCTCAGATGAGAAATGGGGCTTTCACACTTCATGGGGCGTGAATGTGCCCTGTGCCAACTTCGTAGGTGAAACCCTAGGACTTGAAGTTGGGTCATGAGAGCGAGATTCTAGAAATAAAGCCAAACCCCTACAACGCCTATGTAATGTAATCCTTATAGTAGCTTCCATTTTCGCATCCATTATCCTTATATAACCCCAATATATCCCCTATATAGCCCCATATCATCCCTATATAAACCGTAGATAATCCCTTGCAATGTGGGCTCACCATCCTTCGGGTGAGAGGTGCCCAGAAGCTCTGCCTGGTCCTGGAATGCACCCCCTGCTTTTTGTGTAGGGTTTAAGGGTTTAGGGTTTAGGGTTTGGGGGTTTAGGGTTTAGGGTTTGGGGTTTAGAGTACAGGTCTCAGAAAAACACTGAAGATGATCTGTGGCTGTATGGCCCCAATTCCAAGAAACAGGTTTCGCGCGCTAGGGCCAGCCAGGGACATATGTGCTGTAGTTTGAACGCTTTGAAAAGGGGTTGTATGAGGGATGATATAGGGGAGTTTTATAGGGCTATTAGGGAGATACTGGGAGTTTAGATTATAGTTCATCTGGGATTAAAGGGGGGCCATTACGCCGGGTTCTCTAGAGCTCTGAATGGCAGTTTCAAAGAAGTACAGTTTTTATGGAGGAAGAAAAACACTTGGGGGTACACAAAATGGACCGCTCATTTTGGAAGCTCTCGTACTAAAGATCTCGTTCCCATTAAGCCTCCGAACATCTATGCCTAGGGGAGCTCTCAATAGGGAGGTCGCCAACCCGTGCACACCAAAACCCTTGACCCGAAGCCGTAGACCCTAGCCTTAAACTCCAAGCCCTAGACCCCCAAACCTAAAATCCGAACGCAAAATCGAAAAACATCATGGGCATTTGTTTGAAAGAGGCGTTCCTTGCCCTACCGGATCAGCTCAAGCGTTGCTCGGCCTACAGAAACCTTAGACGCAGGTGGCCTTGGGGCTTCAAGTTAATAGTAAGGTCCTGACTATGCGCCCATTATGTGGGCCCTACCTGTTTCCTGGGTCCTAACTATGGGTCCTGAATTAGGTTTGGAGGGGTCATATTAGGTATATGAGAGGTATATAAGGAACCCAGGATTAAGGGCCCATACTGGGGGCCCATAGTTCCAACCACTGAGAAGGGTGTTGCTTTGGAATTTGCAGGTCAGGCTTCTTCGTCTAGAGTTTAGGGGTTCAGATCGAGGGCTTCATGCTTTTGAGTAGAACAGGGGCCCGCAATGTAATGCTTCTCTATAGGGAGTCCCAAGAACACGGGACGCTAATTTTGAGAAACCCCAAATCCTAAACCTTGCTGGTACACCGGGTGGACATCCTGTAGGGATGATAAAAAAAAAGCCTTCTAAACCCTAAACTCCACATACTAAATATGTAGTTTCCATTTTATTTTCCATCCTCCCCATAAAACCCCTATATAACCCCTATAAAAATCCTATATAATCCCAATATAACCGTGCAATGTAGCACGAGCAAGGTCCTTAGATTGCAGCATCTTACACAACCTAAGTATCCAGTCACGGAATATTTTCGCTGCTGCCAGGTGACACAACCCGGCATCCCAAAACCTTTTCCTAGCCGAAGCCAAAGCCGTAGGGCAGTTTCCGAAACGGGCTGTCCCTAAACCCAAAACCCCTAAACTCCAAACCCCTAAACCCCAAACCCCTAAAGGCCTAAACCCTAAACCCCTAAACCATAAACCCCAAACCCTAAGCCTTTCTGCAAAAAATCTCCAAGAGCTGATGTCTGAGAAGTGGGTCAGCGGCTTCGCAGACTCTAAGCCTTAAACCCCAAACCCTTAAAGCCTCCCTACTTGAAGCATCAAGGGGACTTAGTAAGTAGGTTAATACTGGCGATAAGTAGGGTTACTATATGGGTTGTAGGGGTTATTAACCTACTTACTAAGTCCCCCTGACCCTCCAAGTAACCCCTAAGACCTCAGCCTTGTGCCACGGTTCTCCCGAAACGCTTTGGCTCGAGAGCTTCGTCGGAGAATGGGCTAACAGTGCATTTTCCAACACCGTTCCAGGGGGTGCAGCGGGGGTTTCCACACGCTAGGGATGCAAAAAGGGTTAGATAGGGGTTATATAGGGATGATGGAACATAAAACGGAAACTACTATTTAGGGTTTAGGGTTATGTTGGGGTAGAATCAAGTCCCTCTTATGATGGAAACTCCCATAGAGACAAGACGTGCTCGGAGGCTGGGGCATTTTGCAAAATTTCTGCATAATCCCAGTAGGTGTATGCAGAGTCAAGGACATGGCATATAGCCATCGAGTTTCGTGGAAGTTGCCCAAGGTCCTATACGTGAGTTTGCACAAACAGGGGAGCCCAAGTATCGACCCCAAAACACTATAAATCTCAGTATGGGCACCCCCCAAAGTGGTACTTCTAACTTAATCGGAAACCTTAATCCCTATAACCCCACCATAGAATCCCAGTTTCCATTTCATGTTCCATGCACTTTTCGAGTTGATCATCGATTTTTTGTTTTTGGTGTGTGTGGTTGTTTCTTTTTTTTTGTTTGGGGTGGGGGGGAGGGGGTGGTGAATATGCCTACTTAACATATCCTTATGTACTCCTATATAGCCCTGTGTATCCCCTAATGGTACATCTGAAATCCCCATACAGGGCTTGTGGAAACCAAGTGCTTGCCAACAGCTTAGGGTTTAGTGTTTACACAACATAGGGTTTGGGGCGGGCGAATTTTGTGTGGGATTTGTGCAGTTTTCTGTTTTATCCTTTGGCCCATACAAGTTGTATTTACTAGGTGTGCGGTTCAGGGGTTAGGGTTGATGGGATCCCAAACTACAGTACATATTAGGGGCACAAGGTACATAAGCTTGGGAGCCACGAGCTACAGTACATATTAGGGGTACAAGGTGCTTAAGGTTCGCATGCCCAAGCTACATTCGATATTATGTGTGTAAGGTACCTAAGGCCAGAGGGGTTCGCAGCAATGGCAGAGGAGGCTGACGTCATTGTAGTGGGCGGCGGTCTTGCAGGCACATGCAGATAATTCCCCTTACTGGTTCAGTAGGGGATACTGGAATATGATCCCCATATAACCCCCAACCACTACCATATTCCCTCATTCCCTACTTACACTAAAATTCTTGGGGTCCTTTGCAGCACAGGGCGGCCTGCTGCGAAAATAATTCTAAAATGAGTAGCCTAGCTGATGGACAACTACCACGTGCATTCAGGGAACACGACTGGGGGGCGTGTGGGGTTTGTGGTTGACTGCATGAGATTGGAAACTTTCGATCTGGGGCTTTGGGTTCAGAGTGAGTGTGTACACCACATCATCACCTATCCAGAGGTTCCAACAATCCCTGTGCCAGGGAAGATTTCTAGTTTGGGTCGAAGGGAACCTTTATGCAAAATCTCCACTACAATGCCTAAACCCTAAGCCCTTGCGCAGTGCACATGACATCCTTATTCAGATCCCGGGGGGGCCACCCCCTTCTCAAGAAGCATATTACATTCTTTACACTCCAGCTTTGTCACCGGTAAGTTGTAGGGGGTGTCTGGCACGAGGTTCTTTCAGGCATAAAACTGCTTCACTCAAAACCGAATCCAGTTTACAAAAGCCTTGAAACCAGAATACTGAATCCTAAAACCCTAAACCCCCAAACGCTAAAAGCCAAAGCCCTATACACCCAGTCTTATAAAACCTTGAACCCTACATACTGAACCCAAAAGCCCTAAATCTTATAAACCCAGCTTTGTCTAAAAAACAGAAAGTGAAACTCAGGCCAGAATTCCTCAGGGGGATTATCCCGGTTATATTCGGGTTCTTGGAGGTTCATGGGACTTAGTAACTATTGATAACTGGGCTATGATTCTACTTATACTTGGGGTAAACTACACAAGTCCAATTAAGGGGTTATATGTAGGCTTATTAGCCCGGTGCAAAGTAGTTACTGAGTCCATGAACCTCCAAGTTATATTGAAGTTATATTGGGGTTATATTGGGAAATTGGGATAATGGAAAAGAAAATGGAAACTTATATACTCCCAACACTTTAAAATATACCACAATGGGGAGTATGTAGTACTAAGGGGGAGTTGAATACTACCGTAGGGAGAGGGGATTAGTCTCAAGTCTCTTATCCCCCAGAAGGCTTGGCATCTGCCTAGCTAAGCCCTAAGCGCCGCAACAGAGCCTTCAACGCGGTTTAGTGTTTATTGTTTAGGGTTTTAGGGTTTAGGGTTTGGGGTTTTGGGTTTTGGGTTCCCAACCCCACAGTTACTTCTGGCCAGCAGGGAATGGAAAAGAAAGCGGAAACTATTGAAAATGGTAACCATCATGTTTTTGGTTGTATAGGGACCACTAACTATAAGGATCCATTTACATTCCTTGCTAAACAGGCATATAGAGAGACTTTGCCAGGAGAAAGCGCAGCCGCATTGGTCGCCTCAACCTGTTCTCTACCTCTCCAACCCGGCATCTTTAAATGATAAAAAAACCCTATTCTCAACACTCAACCCTGGCCCTGAAATGTCTCCTCGGCATTGGACAGGCTTGGGAACTGCCTACCAGCTCGCTACGAAGCACGGCAAGAAGGTGATTGTCTTGGAGGCCTAAAACCTAAATCGCTAAACCCTAAATCCCTATAATGGGTTATATAGGGACTGTTATACAGATCCATTCCTTCATTCCTAGCTAACCAGAGCAAAGAAAAAAGAAGATGATTGTGTTGGAGGATTGTGCCCTAGGCTCTATCGGGAGATCCCAGGTCACTACTTCAAGGTTCATGGGACTTCGTGCATACTTGTACGGATGACAGAGGGTTTAGGGTAATGCTTAGTAAATACTTAAACGGATTAAGCAGGATTTAAGGTAATGTACAAGCAATGGAGAGCAAAATGGAGAAGAAAACGGAAAAAAGAAATGGAAGCTGGCAGGGCTTCATATGGTTGACTCAGTTATAGTATCTTGCTGTAGGACTTCAGCTTAAAGTTTAGAATAGATATACGCGCACTTCTACTCAACTGGATCTCCAGATGGGGCATAAGGGGTTTCAAGAGGGCTTAGCACGCAGGAGGCCAGGGTATTTTCACAAGTTGGGGTTTAGGATTTAGGGTTCTGTTGCCACCCTAAGCCCTAGAGCCTAGACCCTTTCACATGTCAGGGTCCAGGTTTAGGGCTTCCTTGGGAGGTCGTGGGGTACAGTTTGGGTACTGCCCCCACTCAGTAACAGTTGGAAAATAGTTATCATATGGTTATATGTAGCTCTTATTGGGACCCCTTATATAGACTGTTACTGGGGGGCGGTACCCAAGGTACAGTATTCAGGCCTTCCTTGGCAGACCAGGTTGTTGCATTGAATGGTTGGGGTTTGGGATGTCGGTTGTCAGATCCAGGCTCAGACCCCTAGACCTTTACAAATGAGTTAAGGGTTATATTGGGGTTATATTGGGATAATGGAAAAGAAAATGGAAACTACTATAGTATATTGGTTTCGTGTTTAGGGTCCGAAAGTGATTTTGGGACAATGTAGAAGCGAATGGAAACTACTATGATATTTTCGGGATTTGTGCTTAGGGTCCGAAGGTATTATCTTAGCTACTCTTGATTTTGATCGAGGGCTTTACACTTAAGGAGCAAAACTTCAACCAGCCGACCGGGTCTTCCTAATAAGAAAACCCCCATGTAGATATAACACAATGGGGGCTGGTATTGGATTCATGGTGAATTCATAATTGTCGCGCCGTGGGTTTATTATTCGGGGAGGAGATTGACAAGGGACATTGTCAGATTATGGACTACGTAGGTGCAGGGGGGCGCATAAAAGCTATGTAAGCTACTGGGGTCAGGGGTTCCTCCTACTAGTTCTCGGTGAACCCTAACAGACATAGGAGTTTTGCAAAAGAGGAGCTCGGCATAATCCTCCCCGTCTCCCAAGGGTCCCAATGGTCCCCTGCTTCAAGAAACCCACGGGTACCCAAGAAACATTCCCAGTAACCTGAACCCTGCAGATTGAAATTAATTGTCCTCCATCTGATTCTCCGGCTAGTATCCCTAAACCTCAAACCCCAAACCGCACGTGATTTCTATGCTCTTTTCCATTATTACTGTTAAAACCTCATGGGCATCTAAAAGGCCACCGCACCGAAACTGGATGGCAACGATCGCTTCGATCCAGCAACTTGCCAAATGTCCCGACCATGTTTGAAATTTCGCAAAAATTAGGGAGGCCCAAGGGACCTACATAAATCCTTATACATCCTCATATCTATGTATATTATGTCGATTTGTATGTGCGCCCTCACTTTCGGGTTTCTTTTCCCTTGGTTTTTCCAGTTATTATGACTCTACGCATCTCAGTCAGATCTTGGGGGGTCCCCGTAGGGATTCTAGAGGGGCTATCATTCATAAACTTGCCAGAGGCCTTCTTGCCAAAGTTTCTTCAGAAACCCTAAACCCTGAACCCTAAACCCTAAACCCGAAGCCACGTTAACTTACCTTCAGGGCTTAGGATTCCCTGGGCTTAGGATTCCCTAAGCCCCAAAGGGTTTAGGGTTGGGTACTGCCCCCCCCTCAGGAACAGTCTCTATTAGGGTTCCTATTAAGGGCTATATATAACCATAATATAAATACTATCCAACTGTTACTGAGGGGGGGGCAGTACCCAACCTAAAGGGTTTAGGGCATCAGACTTAAGACGGTGAAGAAGCCTGCTGCAGAGCTTACTCTCAGGTAAACTCATTGGGGTGCAAATTTGGGGAGCTTTGGTTTAGGGAGTTTGGGCTCCTGGGCGATGGGTTAGAGTTCAGGATTTAGGGTTTAGGTTTTAGGGTTTAGGGTTTAGGTAGAATTCACTGAGTAGGCCTTGGGGTTCCTTAAATATTTTCCCTTATTGGTTTTATAGGGACCCATCTATACTAATAGTTTTCAAAGGTCTCTAAAGGCCAACCAAGTTCAGGGATTTGGGTTACTTGGGTTGCTGGCTTGGGGTTTTCTTGCAACATGAAACCCAGGGCATGCAGTGCAAGAGCAATATAAAATGAGTCACATGCGGGTTAGGGAATCCTTTTTGCGAGTCCTAGGGTTAGAGTACATAAAGGTCTGCTTCAGGGCCCTCTGTTTATAGAAGCTCCTACAACTGACATCAGCCGCTAAATGGCTGTGTTTGGACGCCGCCCTCCCCTCCCTTTCCCAATATAGTAACTTGAATTAAGTTCCTTAACAGCAACCCAGAATAACATGTCCCCTAGATTACAATTTCTCTACACCCTCTGTGCGAACCCAGCTGTCATTTCATTGTCCATTGGGTTTCTTCCTTTGATTCTAGATGATTTTATCCAGTTTTTGCTTGTAAGCGCCAATCACTTGAGCCCTTAGCCCCTAATCCTATACTCGTTTTGAGCCACTTACACGCAAAAGCCTGAACCTGATTCCTATGCCGTCTTTCCCAACACATGGTACGGGCCCTGAATCCTGGGTGCTTATATCATGGGTTTAGGGTCAAGGGTTTAGGGTTTACAGTCTAGGGTTTTGGGCTTAGGGTTATATACGTACCCCACAAAATCCTACAAGCCCAATTCAAGGCCCATAGGTAGGATCCAGGAAACAGGTAGTGGCCCATAATTTGGGGAGACCCCCACATTAGGTGGGCGCGTTGGGGTTCTATCGATGACTTTAAGGAATAGGGTTTAGGGTTTAGGGCTGGGTTACCCCAATCTCCGAAGGAAGGAGCCTATGATTATCATATGATAGTCAAAGGATCCTGATCATAAGGGGTTGGGGTTGCCCCAAACCTCATATCACCTCTGATAAGTGCCTAAATAGTCTCACTTTCCGTTTCATGTTCCATTTGATTTTCCATGTGGGTCTTCAGTCTAGGCATCGGAGCAACGTAAAACCTCTAAAGCCTAAATCCTGAACAATTACCCCCTAGATCCTGGATCTATTAGGGTTTAGGGTTTAGGGTTTAGAAGCCTGGGAGCCCAACAGGGAGCTGATAGCATTGCTGGACATAGCTTCTAGTCCCGTGGTTGCAAGAGTAGCAGGGACCATGTGGGTAGTTCCCAAAATTAAGGTCCCATTTCGGTACCCCGAAATATTATTAGGCGCCGTAATATAATCTATAACAAAAAGGGGCCTACAATTTTGGAACTACCTATGCACTGGGAAAATGAGGGGTATATTTGACCTTTTGGGGTGGGGATCAATATGGGTTATGTACGGCTTGTACATTGTACACCACCCCTGGCAATTGGGTCGAGAGAGCGAGTCCCAAACAAAAAGTTGATGCTATAATCACCAAGTTTAGGGTCCCAAACTAACAGGGAGCCCCACACAGCCCCTTTTCCAAGGACAGAGCCCTCAAACATGCAGGCGGCGAAATCGGCCAATGACCAAATTCCTAAACCTAAAGCCCAACACAACGCTTTCATCTACCCCCTACTCCAAATGACTATGGTACAGGATACTTCAAGTAGTCTTCAATTTGATACTGGTAATTTTGTAAACCCCTGTATTATATGAGCTATAGTCTAGACTCCTTAAGGGGGGTATGTAGGGGAGCATGATAAGGGTTATTAAGGGGGATACTAGAAATCTGGACCATGAGCATAGCTCATATCAGGGGCCAGTAGCTGGGACCTCCTTTAAGCCCTAAACCCTAAGTCCTCAACCCTTAACCTTAAACCATCTTAAACCTACCTATTTAGCCCATTATAGCTCATGCGGGGTTCACGCGGTTTAGGGCTTTGGTTTGCGGACGCTGCTGTCTAAGCTGCCTGGTGCTTACTTGGCGTAGTGAAGTTATTTAGGACATCTATACAGGGAAAGGGCTGATAACAATTCCTAATTTTCGTTGCCCTTAATTCCGATATAATCCTTATAAGGCCCTAACTTAATATTTACAGGGCCCCCAAACCTACCCTAGTATAGGGATCTCGTCTCGCATTCCCATAGGAAGCACCCGGCTAGTAAACTAATCTCCATTGCCCAGAGATTAAGGCTGCAAGCCCTCAACATATAGCCCTTAATAGGACCCCTAATATGGACTGTTACTGGGTGGGGGCAGTACCCAAGGTTTAGGGTTTAGGGTACCCTAAACCCCTAAACCCTAAACCCATAAACCTAAACCCTAAACCCTAAACCCCGAAACCCTAAACCCTCAAATCCTAAACCCTCA
>CAJNIZ010027680.1:6238-25127 GCA_905231905.1 Symbiodinium pilosum
TAGGGTTTGGGCTTTAGGATGTAGGGTTTTGGGCTTAGGTTCTTAGTTTCAGAGTTTAGGGTTCTGGGATTGGAGTTCAGACCCTAAACCCTAAACCCTAAACCCTAAAACCTAAACCCTAAAACCTAAACCCTAAACCCTAAACCCCAAAGTCTAGGGCGCAGGGCTCATGGTTAGGCCTTCAGGGCCACGGGAGCCTCGCAGATCACGCAGCCCTTACACCTTGAACTGCTAAGGCCTCCAAAAACATACACCCCAAACCCTAAAGCGACCTACCCCAAAGCCCAGAGACCTTCTCCAAACCCTAAACCCTGAACCAGCCAGATGAAAGAGGTTGGATTTGGGAAGAATATATACGGTGGAGACCAAAAATCCTGCATGGCCCTAAATATGATTGACTGGCCATGTTGTCGCATTTTCAGAACCTTAAAGTAGACCATCTTGGGACAACCTTCCATTTAAACCACCATTTGGGGCTGAGTTCGGGTGAAGTCTAGGGTTTAAGCTTTAGGTCTCAGGGTTCAATATAATTTGCCCAGGAGTGAGAAGCAGCGAGAGAGAGGGGGAGGCGGAGAGAGACAGAGAGAGAGAGAGAGAGATAGAGTAGGCTAGAGCCTTCTACCATATGGGGTTTCCCAAAAGCAGGAGTACTTTTTGGGAGCCCCTCTAAAAAGAATTCTAGCCTCTGGTATCATATTCTTGGGGTCTATAGTGGAGCTATGGAAACTACAATGATTTTCTTTCCACGCTTATGGCGCACTTCGCCACATCTTCCGTTACCTCGGCGGCAAGGACAAGCAACAACCAAGTACCCGAAACCCTGAACCCCTAAATTAAGCCCTAAACCCTAAACCCTAAATAGTAGTTTCCATGGTATTTTCCATTATCCCAATATAACCCAAATCTTACCTCAATATGGAAACCCCTACACCCTAAACCCCAAGACCCTAAACCGCAGCAGATCCCAGTCACGTTGACGTTGCTGAACTGACAGTTCACAGGTTCTGGGTTGGAATGATTTGCGCATGTAGGGGTTTAGGGTTCAGGGTTTAGGGTTTCGGGTTTAGGCTAGGGTTCAAGGTTTTAAAGTTGCTCTAGGGAAGAGCTGTAGAGGTTCAGTGGCCGTGCATGAGGCTTGGAGGCACCGGAGGGCTGGATGGGAGGCCGTACCCCAAATCCCTAAACCCTAAACTCCAAGCCCTAAACCCTAAACCACAAACCTTTATGAACTTTGAGCTGCGAGCCCTTGTTGCGTCACTTGCTGTTCCCAGAAATACTCTCATTGTGAGAGCGATTCTCGGCCTATTCGCCGTGATTCTTGCGGCTAGCATCCTAAACCCTAAGCCCTTGACCCCAAAAGCATGACCTGAAGCTTATCTGGACCACAAATATGTAGAACAAGACACCTTTCGGGCGTTTGTGTTTGATCCCCACCACAATTGTTGTGGCCATCATTGTTCATGGGTTCCCCCTCTGCCCTTCCTCTAAACTGCTCCCCTAGGTCGGCCATTTAGGGATAATTCAGCTTAAGCTAAGTTAAGGTTGATTAATGGTGAGCAGGAGGGGGTAGTGTAGAGGGGGGCAGTAGGGGAACCCATCAATGTTGCCTATGGTTTTGAGGTCCAAGCACTGAACCCTAAACCCTGAACTCTCTGAGCCGTAAACTAAAGTATAAACCCTACAATAAACACAGCAAGCGTCCCTCAATCCTTGGCCCAGTTTCGCGTATAACATGCACTCACCCAAAAAAAAACCTCAACAGCGAACAGACCCCAATGTAGACCCCCCATTAATACCCCCCCCCTCCTTTTAGGGGCCTTAAAATTAGGATCCCTATGATAATCCCTATCAAGGGGAGGGGGTTTATTAATTAGAAGTCTACATTATAGCCCTAAACCCTAAACCCTAAATAGTAGTTTCCATTGTCTTTTCCATTATCCCAATATAACCCCAATACAACCACTTAAAAGTCAACACTACCATGTCCAAGCAGGCGGCAAAAGATACCCGCTCGGCCAAGGGGACCAAACCTGGGAACGTTCCAAGGGTTAAGGGTTTAGGATTTTGGTTTGGGGTTGAGGGTCTAGGGCTGTTTGGATCTGAGATCTGAGATCTAGGTTTTGGGGTTAGGATTTAAGGCAATATTTGGGGGCAGGAATAGAGGATCTGTAGTGAGAAAGCTGCGGTGAGGTGCAAGCCAGGATCCTGAATCACCATCCACGTCTGTTGGGTGGGTCGGGCGCAGCGGAAGTGGCAGACAAAAGCGTTTGATGATGACATTCGCGGCACGAGGATGTGCTTAGTAGAGCTACTGCTTGAGGCTTAAAGAACCCTGAACCCTAAACCCTCAATCAACCCTAAACTCTAAATCCTGAACCCTAAACCCTATATCAAAAACCCTCTAGACCCTAAACCCTAAACCCTGAACCCTAAACCCTAAACCCACAACCCTCTAGACCCTGAACCCTAACCCCTGAATCCTAAACCCTATAGACCCTAAACCCTATAAACTCTAGACACCTTTCATCCCGAAACCTGCTTGGAGGCTGCGAGTGGATCTAACCTTGGTGACTTGTCAATTCAGACTTGCAGCTTTGACGTCGGCATCTCAAAGACCTGGGGTTTAGAGTTTAGGGTTTAGGGTAAACCCTAAACCCTTAGGGTTTAGGGTGTAGGGTTACTAGGTAGGCAGGTAGGCAAAACGCTAATGCTTTTATAATACTAATAATACTAGTAAGTATTTTGGGTTTCAGGGTTTTAGGGTTTAGAGCTTCTGTAACAATACTCATGATGATAAATAACTGGTTTAGGTTTAGGGTGTCTCTAAACGTGAATATGAGCCACTGCAGGACAATACGTGGTTACACCTTTGGTCTTGCCCTACCTGGCACAAGACATAAGCCCCTGGCCCCCAAGCCCCAAATAAATCAAACAAATAGAAAGTGTAAAGGATCAAGAAAAACGCAATAACAAAAAAAAACGGCCAACAACTCAAAACCCAAAACAAACTCTGAACCCGAAACCCGGGGTCCGCACCCTGCTGTCATCTTACGCTGCTAAAGCTCAAGACCTCAACCATCCATCCCAAAAGCAGCCTAACCCCCCCCCTGTAACCCTAAACCCGAACCCTTAAATCCTAAGCACGAAACACTCAACTTCTAAAGCCTATAAATCCTGAACCATAAATCAAGCAACACCCAAAATCCTAAAACCCCGAACACTAAATCCTAGACCCCTAAACCCTTAATAGCAGTTTTCATTTAATTTTCCATTAATCCATATAACCCCTATACGATCTAAACTCCTACTGTTCCCTTAATAGCCCCTAGAATAGTCCCTAGTTATCCCTTATACAACCCTCTCTAAGGAGTTTCGATTAAACCCTACATCAATCAAAACCCTAAACCCTAAATCCTAAACCTTGAATCCTAAACCAAAAACCCTAAACCCCAAACCCCCAGCCCCAAACCCTAAATCCTCAACCCTAAGCCAAACCTGAAAATGAACCCATGGGGCCGGCGCCAATTAATGAGAAGATGAAAAGCGATACCTGGCCGGGCATCCGACTCCCTTTCTTTACAGGGAGTACGAACACAGGTTTGTTGGGGTGTAAGGTTTAGGGCTTAGGGGTTTAGTTTAGGGTATAGGGTTCAGGGTTTAGGGGTTAGGGTTCACGCCTGAGAGTTTGGGGTCTAGGGTTCACGGTTTAGAGTTTTGGGTTGAGAAGGTATATTTTTGACCGGATTTTGACGGAGTTTCCGTTCTAACTTTTGCCCTCTACAATTCGTACCTATCTGGGCTTAAGGGCTTAGGTTTCAGGGCTTAGGGTAGATTAGTAGATTAGGGCTCCCTTCTTGACCGTCTCCATCAGGATAGTTAATTCACATTGGGGTCTATTTTGCGGCTCCCCATGTATGGAGACTACCGTACAAGGGTAATGGAAAATGCAACTATTCTTTCAGGTTTAGGGTTGTTAGTGTTTTTGCTTCCATTCATTGACCTTAATCATTACCTAGACTTCCCTCATCAGCAGTAGCCGCTATTCGCATTCTTTCAGGTTATAAAACGCCCTAAACCCTAACCCTCAACCCTTTGCCAGTACTATGGGTATATGGGAGGTCTAGTGGGGGGAGTTCAGGGCAGTTTTAGGGTGTAGGGTTCAGGGTTTAGAGATAAAGGTTTGGGGTCTGGGGAGGGTTTATTCGTTAATGCTGTGAAGCCAGTTGCCAGACGCACATGCAAACTTGCAAGAGTCTTCCACACTCATCGCGCGGCAACACAAGGGCACTCGTGAATTCTACCTCCGAATGCATTGAAATGTCCTTTTAAACTGAACAGCAGAAGTTGTGTGTTTGTCCAAATGAAAACAACAATCCCGTTGACCACTTATGCAGCAGTCCATGGAGGATTACTTAGCCCTAAACCTAAACCCTAAACCTTAAATAGTAGTTTCCATTTTCTTTTCCGTTATCCAAATAAAACCCCAATGTGACCCTGAAACCCTAAATGGTAGTTTCCATTTTCTTTTCCGTCATCCCAATAAATCCCCTCCATGACCCCTATAATCCCCATATAACCCATTATTAGTAATTTCCACTTTCTTTTCCATTAACTTCTAAGGATCCCCTATATACACCCGGAAGATTATTTAGCCGGCCCGTCACTTCCCTACACAGCATTTCTAGGGTTTAGGGCTTAGGGTTCTCCTGCTTCTTGCAGGTCCTGTTAGGAGTCAACGCATATCCTAGGTCTACTTGTTTGGGTTTTTGATTGGGGCCGTGTTGCCTAAAGAAAATAAGTGGACCGCAAGAGAGTTCGGAACAGATGCAAAGGCCCCCAAACGATAAACCCTATAGACCTTGCACTAAACCTGTAACCCAAATCCGAAAACCCCTCCTACATTCAACTTCTTGGTGTGGATCAAGCACAACAATCCCGGAACTGCGTCTCAGCCTACCGGAAAAGAAATGGACCTTCCATAAAGACATTAACATCCTTCATGACCCTAAGTACCTCAAACATTGGGTATTGATATGATACTATAGTATACTAGGGATTCAGGCTTTACAGTTTAGGGTGGGCTGTAAGTATCAACAGAATGTAAATAAGCTTCGAATAAGTCCGCAGACCTTGAAGAAAACTGGTCAGCAATCTCCTTCATCTAAATCCAGAGACCCTAAACCTGAAACCCTTAACCGCAAACCCTAAGCCCTACACCCTACACCCTACACCCCAAACCCTCAGAGCGAAATACTTTCTGACGCAGGAAAGGTCACCAAGCTCAGTTTCCTGCCTCGTGCTTTACGCAGAACTTCACGATGAAGGCTGCAGGGACACAAACCAAGAGGACCTAGGCAGGAGTTTTGTTTTGTACTCTTCGGGTTTGTACCCTACGGTTTGATTCTCTAAGCCAAGGAATGTGGCCCTGAATTTGGTTGTTTGGCATACCAAACTTAACACAAGGGGTTCATGTAGGTATTTAGTATATACTTTGGCCCTTGAAGTATACCTAAATCCTAAACCCTATATACCACATACCTACATGGACCCTTTGGGTAAAGTTGCAAACCTTAAGGGTACAAACTTAAAGTCCTCCAGGACCCGAGCATCCTATAGCTGCTAAGCTTCATGTCCCCCCCAAGGGTTGGCCTGTTGGTTATAAATTTATATATAAACCTAGGTTTGGGGCTTAGGGTTTGAACCCATATATACACACACACACACCCTAAGAAAGTCTGATGATTAATTATTATCCATTCAGCTACCACTCAGCTGCTAAGGGAGCATTTGCATTGCTAGCATCACGGGCAGAGCTGCCTTCATATGACCGCTCATCCAATCTGCGCTGCCGTCGCTACTTAAAGTTCTGCCAGCAGTATTATTAAGGTCTGAAACAAACTACATATACATATCTGTATAAATGACCAGAAAAATGCTCAGTGACAATAACGATCGCTGCTCATGGTCTCACATAATTTTGGGTTGTATTTTGAGTCCTGAGAATACACTCTACAGCGCCACCGAGGGCCCACAGACCGCAACGGTCATAATCGACTCAGACCTCCGTCCAAGACTACACTTGGACGATTTCTTGACTTAGTAAGGCTACTTAGCAGGGGTTATGTGGACAGCAGGTAGACTAACTAAGTCAAAAGATCCTCCAAAGAAGACGAACACAGTAGCTTGCAGTGGTGTATTCCTGCGCATAGGCACCGTCCGGACTGCAACCAAGCTGCTTTGCAACACACTTGCACATCTTTCATAATCTATAGCTGCTACTTCCTGCAACCTAGGGTAGAACAATAAACACGCTTATAGGCCTTCAAGGGCTGTATCATTCCAGAGCAGTGTCGCGTTGCAGTCGTTCCACTCTCAGCAGGTTTGCCTGAAGAACTGCTTCAGCTTACGTCTGCCATGCAGAAAACGAAGACGGTTTGGTAGATTCCTAAAGCGTCCATGTAGAGCCACGCGGTTTAAGGGATAGGGTTTAGGGATTAGGTTTTACCACTTGGGACCAAACGGGATGCCTACGTGCCTCCTTCGGGGCCTAGGTATATACCATGTAGGTACCTAGACCTTCCGGATTCTGAGCAGATGAATGATGGTTCCCAAGGGCCGACGAGGACCTCCCAAATGTGCTACAGTCTAAAACCCCAAAAGAGGGTTATTTCTGGGGTTATATGGGAGAGTATTGCAGGGGTTCTTTAGGGGATACTAGGAGTTCAGACTATAGCTTAAATGCTATTACCACCGGCCTTTACACTTCCCCACCAAAAATGTACAGATGCTATGCTTTATGAATATTTGGGTGATCCAGGTAACACAAGAGGTGCCAAAGTTCCAGGAGTTGCATGGCAGCCAGGGAAAACATGTACAAACACAGGCAGCCATGATCAGGCTGGAGCATTTATTGATCTATAGTCTAAACTCCTAGCATCCCCCTGAATACCCGCTTTAGCAGTCCCCTATATAATCCCCTATGTGACCCCCTTTAAGGATTTTAGACTATGGCTTATTTCAAGCTGCGCCAGCTCTGCAGGGTAGGCTTTGCGCAGGGCAACAGCCCAGTCTGGAGCTCGGCATCTCTGTCCTTTCAGATGCTCAATAACCCGGGGCTACAAAAAAAAAAACTGTATTATAGAGACGCCAAAAAGGAAACCTAACAAGTTTAAAGTTCTTCCATTGGTTAAGTAAGAGTGTCCCCCAGAGTGAACTTCTCAGACTCGATCTGGCAACCGGCACAGTCCACATACGACAGCTTGTTGTGTCAACCGCTGATGCATCTTGAAGCTGCGAGACACTTGTCAGGGTTTAGGGTTCAGGGATTTAGGTTTACCTAAACCCCAAGGGTATGTAAATAAAAGCCCGAAACCCATAATAATGGCCATAAAGGCCGCTATTTTACATACTTTTGGGGTCCAGGTAAATCTTTAACCGATTCACCAAGCTGAGATCCCTAAACCCTCATAACTACGGGGCACATTAGTAAGTGTGAGTTCGGGATGTGGGAGCTTACCAAAATTGGGGGCTCCCATAGGGACCCTGAAGCCAGAAAAGCCTAAAATCCTAAAATCCTAAAACAATAAAAATCCTACAGCCCTAAAACCCTAAACCCCAAGCCCTAAAATCCTAACACCCTAAACCCTAAAGTCCTAAACCATAAACCCTGAAATCTTGAAACCCTAGACCCTCAAATCCTGGAACCCCACACCCTAAAACCCTACAACCCTAAACCCTAAAAACAAAACAAAAAAAACACCTAAAACCCTAAAACTTTAGAACTCCTAACCTCAGACCTCCAAAACCTAAAAACCTAAAACCCAAAACCCTAAAACCCTAAACATAGCGCATGTACGCTGGGTTCCACGCATTCAGCACGGCGGGGGAATCCTCAGCCCCGAAGAACAATGCAGACAGCGTTGTGCCTGCGAGCCGCGTAACAGGGTTTAGGCCCTAGGTCCTTTCCCTAAGGGTCCAAGGACCCAAACAATAGTGTTTTAGGGCCCAAATACCTTCAATATTATGGTATTTGGGCCCTAATACCCTAGTATTTGAGTCCTTGGACCCTTAGGGTTCTAAAGGGAAATAGTATATAGGGGTCATATGGGGATAATGGAAAAGTATTGCAAACTACTATAATGGATTTAGGGTCTAGGGTTTAGGCTTTATGGTTTCGGGTTTTCGGGTTTAGGCTTAGGGTTTGAGGGTGTTGAACTTTAAGCCCCAAAACCCTAAACCTCGAGGGGTTCAGGGTTTAGGGCGCTGAACTTTGAACCCCAAGCCCCTGAAACCCTAGAGGTTGAGGGTTTAGGGGGTTCAGGGTCGGAACAGGCCTTATGGCGACTGGGATGTGCTCTCTTTGCTGCTCAGGCGCCAGCTGAAGGTTAGGGTTTAGGCTTTAGGGATTAGGGTTTAAGGCTTACCTACGAATTTAAGGGTAGTTACTACTGCTAAGCTGTGGGTGATGGGGGCCCTCACGAGCCATGGTGGTCCCCCGGATGTGTGGCAGGAAGCATCCCTGCAGGACATCTTGTGCTGGCAGCTGACAACTGCCGGCTGGTGGCTGTTGAGCGCCACGCTAAGGCTTTCTGGTCTGCAAGACCAGGTGCATTGAGACGGATCTGGCCTTGAATGTGCAAGGCGCTAATGGCAAAATATGTGAGACTGCATGTCGGTATCTCCTAAGGGTCCAAGGACCCAAATAGTAGGGTTTTAGGGCCCAAATAGCATAATATTAATGGTATTTGGACTCTAAAACCCTCTTATTTGGGTCCTTGGACCCTTAGGGTTCTGTTATGGGCCACACTGTTGCGTGGTTCCGACCAGTAGTTTGCCAGGCGTGTTTGTTTAGCGCTGGCCCGGAACACATCTCCCACTGCGTGGATCCAGAAAACCAGCGTAACTAGCGTTTAGGGTTAAAGTTCAACTTTAAGCCCCTAAGCCCTGCACGCGTGAATCCCTAAACTCTAAACCCTAACGAACGTGGCCAGGAACCTAGGGAGCCAAATAACCCATAGTCCAGGAACGTTGCATAAAGCGAATTAGGAAGCCTAATGCCTCTGAAAGTATGCCCCCATTTCATGGTTTAGGGTTTAGAGTTTAGGGTTTTGAGTTTAGGCTATACATCCCAAATCAAGCTTATCCTTAGGGCTCCAAATGGCCTTAAGTAGGTAATTTCTGGGCAACAGTATGGAATGCTTTTAGACCTGCAGCTCCAAATGATGTTCAAATTCTGAATCCCTAAGCCCTAAACCCTGGCCGCTAAGCGCTGCCCCAAGTCTGAGTTACCTTAACCCCGAAGCCTAAATCCGAAACCCTGGCCCCTAAACCCTGGCCCCTGAACCCTATAAGCCCTGTCCCCAACTCTACAACACTCAGACGAGGCCATGGCGAAGGTAGGCTGTTGCCCCATCTGCACAAACATCTGGATGCTCCTGCATTCTGCGCGCTGGGAGCCTAAACCTCAAGCCTAAACTCAGACACATTGGTGTTGAATGTGCAGTGGGGCCCCGAACCCTTAACCCTTAACCCTAAACCCCTAAACCCTAAACCCTAAACCCCTAAACCCCTAAACCCTAAACCCCTAAACCCCCTAAACCCGTAGGATATCGGGCTCGGGCTCACAGCGGTTGGATCTCGTCAGAGCTAGATTCGAGGTGTACAAGTTTGTTGGGGTTAGGGGTTATATAGGGATTATAGGGTATACATTGGGGTTATATAGGGATTATAGGGTATATATTAGGGTTATATAGGGATGAAAGGGTATATATTGGGGTTATATAGGGATCATGGAAAAGAAAATGGAAACTACTATTTAGGGTTGAGGTTTTAGGGGTGTACAGGTTTGGGATTCTAAAACGGGTACTGGTTGATGTCTTCTGCAGTAAACTGGAATGGAAAAACACGTTCCCCACCTCTGTACCAAGATCCTCCTGGTAATTACCCTTGAATGGGGTTAATGATCTGGTCCCTTTATATTAAGGCCCTAGTTAGGGGTACTTGGAGGGTCCATCCTTAATTACACCATAGACCTTCGGAATTGACAATACCTGGGACATCCTGGGACTCTTAATATTCATACGTTGTGCTGTAAGTAAAAATTACTTTGGGCTATTTTGAAGCCTCAGGGAGATTGATTTGAACAGCTATGTGTGCGCGGCACACATGCCCAGCAAAGCATAAAAAGCTGCCCCAGTTGAACCCGAGAGTCTGAAATAAGCACCGTCAAGCTGAAAACATAAGCCCTAAACCCTGAACCCCAAGCCCCAAACCTTAAACCCTGCAAACTTAATGTCGTTGATGAGGGGATGTCTCAACCCTGATCCCTGCAGCCCCCCGAAGTGACATGGAACCCGAAAAGGAGTTCTATCTAGGCTGCCAGCCTTTCAGTTTAAAGGGGTCTATAGGGGATTCCATGTCACTTCGGGGGAGGGAATAGAATAGAAACCCTAAACCCGAAATCCTAAACGCGAAATCTTAAACCCTAAATCCTAAACCCTAAACCCCAAACCCTAAACCCTGAACATCGAGGCTTAGGACCAGGTTTTGAGGGTTCAAAACTAGACCTGGTCAACCTTGACCCCTGCGCTGGTTAGCACATGCTCTCCTCCGGTCCATGCTTAAAACTTCATTTCACATATTCCTTAGGAGGACCCCCCTCCCTGTGATAGTGGTATGAAAAGAATATAAGAGGACCCTAATATAATCCTTATCATCCCTGATAGCCACTATTACAGCGTGGGGGGTCTACCTAACATGTTCCGCCGACAGAAGGCTCTGGAATCCCTAAACCCTAATCTCCAAATCCCCAGACCGTGATCCCTGAAGCCTGCACCCCAAACCCTATAAACCCCAAACCCTAAACACTAACCCGAAGCCCTAAAGCCCAAACCCTAAACCCGAAACCCTAAATCCAAAACCCCAAACCCCAAACTGGATCTCATCTGGACCGCTCGCCTTGCTGTTGCTGGGACCACCTGCCGTTGTGCTGAGGGGTGGGGCCAAGGTTTGCTCAAGATTTTTGGTTTAGGGTTTAGGGCTTGGTGTTTAGGGTTTAGGGATGAAGGTTAGGGTTTAGGGTGTAGAGATGAAGGTTTAGGGTTTAGGGATTAGGGATTAAGGTTTAGGGGTCAGGGCTGGGTGGTGGGGCACAAGTTTTTCTGGCGGATTTGAGGGACCCTGGAGTTAGGGCTTAGGGTTAAGGAATTTGGATTTGGGGTTTAGGGTGTAGGGTTTGGGGCTTAGGAATTAGAGTTTGGGGTTTAGGGTTTAGGGTTCATGTAGGATTTGGGGTTTAGGGTTGAGGTATGAGAGCTTAGTGTTTCGGGTTTAAGGCTTAGAGTTGGGTAAGAAACGGTAACCCCCTGATGAGCCTATTATAGCCCTGTCGTAACCCATTATCAGTAGGTTAGCTAACTCCAAAGTTTCTGAAAGCAGGGTTTGGGGTTTAGGGAAAGAGGGTTAATGTAACATGAGAAGCTGCAAGAACCGCTGAAACTTCAGTAGGGTTTAGAGTTTTGGGTTTAGGGCTGGAATCAAAACCTTCCCAATACCCATTGGAGGCTCTAGTCTAGACAAACCAGTTTAACAGTTCACTTCCAATTTTCTTTCCCATTGATTCGCAGTTATCACCACATACACTTCATACCCTAAACCCTAAACCCTAGACCCTAAACCCTTTTCCTAGACCCTAAACCCTAAAATCCACAGAGATTTGTATCAAGCCCTGGCTGCGCTGGACTGCCAGGATAAGAGCCTGAATCCTAAACCCTAAAACCCTAAATTAGATCCTAAACCCGAAATCCTGAACCGGAAACCTTAAATCCTAAACCCAGAATCCTCAACCCTAAGCCCGAACCCCAACATGCTAAATCCTAAATCCTAAACCCCAAACCTATAGACCCTAAACCCTGACGCCTGAACCCTAAATCCGAAACTTCACGTTGAACCCTAAGCCCTAGAGCCTAAAGCCTATCTAGATGACCCAGTGAAGCCCAGTTACCTATAATAATGGGCTACTTTAACCCCAAGGTAGTAGGAAATTAGTGAAAAGTTGATACCATGGGCCCTCAGTATGGGTCCTTAACCCTGGGATTCTGATATACCTACTATTATATACCCTATAAGTACCTTTAATAACTTAAGGATCCCTCAAAGGCCTAAGGGCCCATATTAGGGGCCCATACGTCCAACCTTAGAATTAGGGGAAAGTTTCCTACAATTATGGGTAACTGGCTTTGTAGGTAAACCCAACAGGATAGGTTTCCACAAAGGCTCCGGCACCCAACGGCTCCCTTGAAGTGAGATGTTTGGTTTAAGGTTTAGGCTTGGTTTAGGGTTTAGGGTTTGCGGTTTAGGGCCTAGGGTGGGATTTATACCTAAGGGCTCCCATGGTATGGGTTTATAGTCCAGTCCACCCACCCCAAGAAATCCGTACACAAGAGCCATCACATTGAATTCCAGCTTTCAGTCACTGTTCAGCCAGTCTTCAATGCCACTTTGCACACATAAGACTGTATCAAAGGTAGTCTCAATGCTTGGTGTGACCCTGAGGTGTATTGGGATAGATCTTGCTGGTTGTGAGTAGGGGTCGCATAGGATGATATAGGTCCAGTTGAAAGGTTTATATAGGATTGTTGTAGGGGTACTGGAAATGGAAAACTAATCTGTTACTTAGTCTTATCTTGCCCGGAGATGGCAACAGCTGCTTTACCCAGCAGTGTAGAGGGGCTTCTATAGGGATCCATTCCTCTATTCACTCCCAGAAACCCTATAATCCCACAACCATCAAGATAAACTACGCAACAAGATGGTAGTTTCAATCTTTTTCAGTTCCCCTATATGTCCCTGTATCCCCCTATTATATGTGTGTATATAATTACACCCTATAATATACCCTAATATATTCCTTATATACTTGTTTTGATGTGACCCATCTGAACTCCATAAGAAACGCACACAAGCCCAGCAACAGCCTTCTGCGAGAGAGGAGGGCTCCTCCTCGGCAAGCTCGACCTTCCGAACCGCAAGAAGAAGTAAAACAATGGTTCAAAAAAGAGTCCCAAAGGCCATTATGTTACATATGTGGCAGCTTCAGGTAGGGGTTAGGCTTTTAAGGGGTTACTTGTGGATCCGATTACCTACAGCTCAGTAGCAGAGACCCACCAGTTTGTGCGAATAACCCATAAACCTGTAGCCAAGTAGCCAATTGGGGAGTTATAGGTAGGGTTTGTAGAGGGTCAGGGTTCAGTGCGTCACTTGAACTATAGTCTAAACTCCTAGTACCCCTTGTAAGCAGTTTAGACCCGAAACGCCGAGCCCTAATCGCTTAACCCTACACCCTAAACGCTCAACTCTACATTACAAAATCCCCTATATAACCCCCTTTAAGGAGTTTAGACTATGGCTCTTTTTGCGTTCGGGTTTGAGGGTTCCGGGCTGACGCTTCAGGGTTAAAGGCTTAGGGCTAAAGGTTTAGGCCATTTCCGGCCTCTCCTCCCCTATCACTTTGTCTCTAAGTTCCCTGAACCATGGGTAGAAATTATTAATTTCAGCTGGTTATTTGGATTATTGATAACAAAGATTAGAAGTATGTTCAGGGGACTTCCAGTAATGTGTCCGCTTAAGTAGAAGCCCCTGGTTAATCTGGGATTCTGCGAAGACTTTGAATGTGAGCTCCCCAGATCCACTCACTCCGACACATGACACCCTAGCAATGTTATTACTATTGATATTACTATAATATCCCTAAATTCTAAACCCTTTGTATCGTTACTAGTCTTATTAGTACTATGGTTACTATGCTTCTTTAGTCTTACTACTACTATTAATGTTTCTACCTTTCAAGCCGGTGCAAGTGCACAGACGTCAATGCAACTGATGGCCTGCTAGTTTAGAGTTTGGGGTTTAAGGTCTCAAAACACCACCACATGCTAGCCTCGCACGTCGCCCACCGCTGGAACCCCACAATTTGTTGAGTTAATTGGGGCTGCTCTTTCTACTGGTTTCGGTTGGGTACTGCCTCACCCAGTGGCAGTGGGATAACAAACACAGCATATATATAGAGAGAGACAGAAAGAGAGCCCTTAATGTTACCCAATATAGACTGTCACTGGATGGGGGCAGTACCCAAGGTCTAGGATTTAGTCTTCAGTGTCCTACGTCCTCAACCCCAAACCCTAAACTCAACAAATGAAAACCGCCCCCTAAGGGTCCAAGTACCAAATAGTTACATACTTACCCAAAACATGTACTACAATTTCTATTTCCCTAAACCCAAGTACCCAATTATTGGGTTCTTGGACCTCAGAGAAGAGCGGGTTTAGGGGGTTTAGGGTTAGGAAACTCAATGGAATTTATGTGAGCTATAGTCTAAACTCCTAGTATCCCACGTAGAAACCATGAGACTACTTACCTATGTAATCCTCTATATAACCCCCTTACGGAGTTTAGACTATAGCTCATGTCGCTCTTCATGACAGAGCACCTGCCCAAAGGGTCCATGTAGGTACATGATATATACTTAGGGCCCAAAGGGGTTCCCATATACCTACTGCAGGGTCCAAGTATACATGCCGTATACTTACCCCAAACCCCAAACCCTACACCCTACACCCTAAACCCACCAAGTATTTACCCTGTAGCTACATGGCCCCTTTGGGCTGATTTGCCCGCAGAAACGGAGCTTTCGGGAGGTTGATACATTCGAACCCTCAAACTCGAGATTGGCAAGCCCGTGCCGCCCATGGAGGCCACGATTTAGCGTTTAGGGTATAAGGTTTAGGGCCCCATTCAAAACACCCTGAACCCTAAGCCCCAAACCACACATACTCTTAGGTTGGGTAAACCGTGAAAATATGAACTGCAATCAATATCTTTCCTACACAATAACGGACATGCGTTCCTTAAGAGGGGAACCGATTCAGACCTACAAGAGAGACCCACATGTCCACTGTTGAGGGTGCCTTGATAAAGCAAATATTGACAGTAGCTCATACAAACCCTGATTCCTAAACCCTAAAGCCTACATACCCCCGTAGAATTTTCATAAAATCGAGGCTCTAGGCCTCTCAATGGTGGGCACGTAGGCTCTGGTAGCGGGTCAAGCTACACGACTTTAAACCGAGTTTCCATTTCATTTTCTATGGTCTTTTCCTTTGATTCTCCGGTATCCTACATATCCCCATATACCCTAGGACCTATGAATCCCATAAGCCCCAACCCTAACCCCTATTAAAACCCGAAACCCGAAACCCTGACCCCCTTATCTTCTACACTCTAACCTGAAGTCAGCAGGCCTCAACCAGTAGGCGGGAGTCAGTCTTTTCCGCATACCTTTGGCTGTAAGACTTACGCTTTAAGGCTTAGGGTTTAGACTTTGGGGTTTGAGGTTTAGGCAAAAAGGCGGAGGCGATGGCTCGCCAAAGGTGACCTACTAACAGGAGCAGTAATTGTGGCAATACTAAACGCGAAGTAGTAAGACTTGAAATGACAATGATGGTAACGATTATAAGCGTACTGATATTGGTAATTCAACGGTCGTAATGGTAGTATTCTTCTTCATAGTAGTAACAACAGCGATGGGAGGAAACTAGTAAAAAGTATTATCAGAATAGGGAAAGCAACAATGATAATACGAACATTAGTACCAGCAAAACAGTAGGAATAGCAATAATGGTCAGCTATAAAAGAAATAACAATACTACCAATCGTAACATTGCTCATTACAGCTAATGTAATATAATAGAACGATGGGAATAATACTGACTACATGAGTAAAAAATGACGGTATTAGTTGCCTCTAATGCGGATTTGAATCAGCACTTCACTGCAATGCTGTCCAGGAGCTTAAAAGCGAAGTTAGCATGATAGCTGTAGTCTCAACTCCTTAAAGGGGGCTATTGAGGGGATTATATAGGGGACTATGACAGGTGCTATTAAGGGGGATACTAGGAATTTTGGACTATGGCTCATATGAAGGAAACCCCAAGCCCGTACCCATGCTATGGTAGCTTGATTTAAGGTCCTTAACAGCAACCTACTCAAGCTGCGCTTGCGGCTCACTACACAAAGGCTTTCGGAGCATGATGTTTGTATACAGCACATTCAATCTTCCTTGTCATTCTTCAATAACCCCCATATAAGTCTTATGTAACCTTAAAGCCATTACCCTGTTGCATCCAGTTGTGGGGCCCCTTTTGGAGCCATAGTCTAAACTCCCAGTATCCCCCTTAATAACTCCTATGGTACTCCCCTATATAATCCCCCACATAACCACCTTAAGGAGATTAGACTATAGTCGCTGAGTGCAGAGTTGGTGCTAAAGGCTGAGGTCCAGACCCGTTGCTTTCCATCGCGTCGCTTGTGCCAGGTGCAGGGCGATAAATACTGTTGATGGATGAAATCCTACACTACCTTAAGTCCCAGAAGTCCTTGGAATTACAGTAGTTTCGGCTCTAAATGGTGCAAGATTTCCTCCATCAACAGTAGCAAAAAAGATTTGGGGGATGGTGCTCTAAGTCTACCCTAAACCCTAAACCTTGCTGTTCGAGCTTGGCGGTTGCAAGGGACTTCCACGTAAACCGGCTTGGTTATTGTCATGCTAACAGAGACTCCATATGGATGGTACGTGGGTATGGATGGTACCTGGTTTAGGGCTTAGGGTTTAATGACTAGGGTGTAGGCAGACTACATGGATGGTCTGATTGAATCTAAGACCTGTCGGGTGTCCTAAGATCTCTGCCAGGGGTTCTGCCTTTCAGGGGCCCAAATGTCTTAGAAAGGCAGTTTCAAGCCAAAAGCGTGACCGGGTTGCCAAAGACAGGCTGCAGCATCCTGGATCTTGCTACTGAACAACCTCGACCCTCCATTTGAGTCCAACCGCCCTCCATTCTGGACTATGTGCCCACCCTGAGCCCTAAACCCACTAGGAGGGGCCCTATACCCTAAATGTTAAGAACCACCTAGGGCCCAAGGGTAATGGAAGGTCTTAACGTTTTGGTAGGAAGAGCAACCTGGGAGTCTAAGTCTATGGCTTCAGGGTTTAAAGCCCTCAACCCTAAACTCCTAAACTCTAAACCCTAAAACCCTTAACCCTAAAACAACCTAAACCCTAAACCCTAAAACCCTAAACCCTGACACCCTAAAACCACTAAAACCCTAAACCCCTAGGGCTTATAGGCTTTAGGCAGCCCCGAAGTTGGCAAATAATGGCCCAACCCCCTGCAGAAATTAGGCGGTTTAAGGTTTAGGGCTTTAGGGGTTTTAGGGTTTAGGGATTAGGGTTTGGGTGTAGCAAAAGGAGGGAAATCTGAAGCTGCTACAGGCCCTCAAGCCTTCGCCAGCTAGATTCTGAACGCCTAGGGTTTAGGGTTTAGGGGTTTAGGGTTTAGGGGTTGAAGGCGGTTTAGTGGCTGCGGGCTCTTAACCCTAAACCCTAAACAGCCATCCGCATTGGGGCCTGCCTTATGCTCTGACAGGTGATCCTAAGTGTCGCTTCTTTTGAAAACTCTTCGTACTCCCTTGATCGAGGAACGTTCCTTAAGCCACATTAAGAGCCTCAATGTAAGCTTTATTGGGCTCTCTACCCTCAGCCCGAAGCCCTAAACCCTAGACCCTAAACCCCAACCCAAAATCCTAAAACCCTGAACCTTAAACCCTAGAGCCCTAAACCCTCAAACCCTAAACCCCCTACACCCCAACCTAGATTGGGCTCCAGGCTCTCTGTGCCTGATTCCTTCACTACCAACCCCTTCCCCTGGAGACTCCTTTGGTTTAGGGTTCTGGGGTTCCAGGGTTCTAGGGATTAGGGTTTAGGTTTAGGGGTTTACGGTTTAGGGCTTAGGGTCTTGACCCATACTTTGGGCCCTAAAGTTACCAGTGGATAGTAGAAGGGAATATAATCCCTATACAGTATACTCCCTTATTCCCCACTAACTGCCAGTATATAATCCATAGTCTAAACTCCTAGTATCCCCCTTGATAGCCTTTATAATGGTCCCCTATATAGTCCCCATATAACCCCTTGCAGGGAGCTTAGACTATAACTCATATAAGTAAAGCCCATAATGTTTACCAATATTGGGCTGATTGGAGCCGTGGCAACTGCTAATGCATGCGGGCGCCCGCCTAAGACGACACCTTCCAGGTCTAAAGTGTTGAGGATGTGCAGCATGTTCACGGCCAAGTGCCTGCTTTCAGAGCCACGGGGGTTTAGGGGTAGGGCTTTAGGGGTTTAGGGTCTAGGGCTAAAGGCTTCGGGCTTTAGTGGTTTAGGGTATAGGGGTTTGGGGGCTTAAAGAGTAGGCTCCCATTTTGTGTGTCAAAGATTCCTTCGTTTATAGTCCCACGTAAGTAGATCGAATATGGGGTATATAGGGATCCTATTATATAATCTCAGGGGGGACTATAGTCCTAGCCGAGGAACCCGAGATCGCTGTGCAGCAGCGCATGCGTCCACAGCCGCCACACCTGTGCAAAAGCTTTGCGTGATGGTCTCAGGAGTGTGGCTTCTTTTCTGGAGGTGAACTTACGCTGACTGTCGCAGTTATCTGGGTTGCTGTAAAGGCACTAAAATTCAGGCACGATGAATTGGGTATATAAGAAACATCATGCAGCGTCCTCATATATGATGGAAACTTACATGCTGAACTCCGCAAAAAAAAAAAAAAAAAACAGCTCTGCAAGTTCAACAAATAGTAGTTTCTATTGTCGTTTCCAGTATCCCTATATTGCCCCTATAAAGCCCCTTTACAACCCTATAAAACCCTGTAAAACCAAGGCGGTTGGGCATGTTGAGTGTTGGCTGTCTGTTGAGTCTTCTTGCTCAGGCTCTCAAGTCGACGACCCCTGCAGGAGAAGCTAAGGCTGGGTTGCTGCTAAGGAATCTTAA
>CAJNIZ010027680.1:42511-63693 GCA_905231905.1 Symbiodinium pilosum
AACCCTAAACCCTAATTTAGGGTACCCTGGCATTGAATGTGGTACTCATGTCAAGTTCATGCAAAACTTTGTGCAACCATCCTTGCAGGTCTCATAAAGAATGACTGGGCTCCAAAAAGGGTTTAGGGTCTAGGGTTTAGGGTTTAGGGTTATGTAGGTAGTAAAACCGCACAACACCAGGCATCCCTTATCCTAGACGTCCCCACTGACCAAGGAACCGTCTAGTTGATCCGTTGTTTTGGCTAAGCAGGGCGCTCATACGCCAAAATACTGAAAAAATGACAGCTATCTTATCCCTTGTTTTGGGTTGAACGCCATGATTATGGGATTACACACGCTCAACCCTCCCCCCCTAAACCCTAAACTATATCCTACCCAGACTGCATAGCCCTGACCCTCCTAGGAGGGTCCGGGTAAGGAACCCTAGGCCTTTAGCCCCAAACCCTCAAGCCTGAACGGTTTAAGGATTTTTTAAGGGTGTAGGGTAAACCCTGAACCCTAAACTCTAAACCCCTAAACCCTAAACCCCTAAACCCGAAACCCTAAACCCTAAACCCCTAAACACTAAACCCTCCACTGATGGCTCGTACCTTGAGGAAAACTTGTTCCATAACCTCAGTGCGCGAGCCCAATCATCAGGTTTAGGGTTTAGGGTTTAGGGGTTTAGGGGTTTAGGGTTTAGGGTTTAGGGTATAGGGTATAGGGTTTAGGGTTTAGGGTTTAGGGCGCGGAGCCTAAAGCCGCAACCTAAACCCTACGCCCTAAACGCTAAACCCTAAAACCCAAAATGTAAGGAGACAGCAGAATGACCAACCACGGTGGCTTCAGGATTCGAATTTTCATCGCCCTTTTCGGAATACTGCCTAAAAGCCTTCCAGGACCACCAAATCCTTTAGGGTTTTAGGGTTTGGGAGTTGGGTGTGTGGGTCCCTAAGGTTCCAAGGACCTAAATAATGCGGGTTTTAGGGGCGAACTACTATATATCAATGGTATGTTGGGCCCTAGAACCCGATTATTTGGGTCCTTGGACCCTTAGGGTAAGAGTCTTTCAGGACACCCAAAGGTTTAGGGTTTAGAATTAGCGGTGTTTAGGGTTTAGGGTTTAGAGTTCAGAATTAAGGGTTTTTGAGTTTCAGGTTTCGGGTGTAGAAAACTGGCCCTTTTGGGTTATTTCAATGGTTTTGGGCCATCATTCTATATACCCAGTTTCGGCGGCGTTTGTTTTGAAGGCTTGACGCAGAAAGGCCTGCAAACATGCATTTCAGACATGCTTGATGGACATCATTTTCTCTGAAAGCCCTGCACCGCGACGATGAGTGGAAGCAATTTCTGCAACCCTAAATCCTAAACCCTCAACCCTAAACCCCAAACCCTAAACCCTAAACCCTTAAACCCTCAACCCTTAACCCCAAACCCTGCTCTGCAAGCTGCCCAAGATCAGAGCGAAAACAGACCCTGCTCTCCCTTCATCTGGGCTGCCGTTCAGGGACTTAAATGAAGTCAGCATTTTATGGGTGTGTATTATATGTATATATATATATAGTTTCGGGTTTAGGTCTTAGGGTGTAGGGTTAGGGTTTAGGGGTTCAAGTTACGAGAATATGGGAATATTGTGAATGATAGGGCTTCTTTATTATAATGGTTAAATGTTAAATCCTTTACAGCAGCCCAGTCATACTGCGACACATTCCACTCAAACAACGCCCGTCCTCTGCTTTTTGAATGACGTAAATCGTGAGCCCCAAGCGTCTTGCATCCTCCGCTCAACAATCCTAGACCCTCCACCTACCCGCTGTTAAGGCGCAAGTACCCTTTGGGGGACCCTATGGCCTTGATTGAGCGTGCTGGGAAGGGTCTGGGATCTTACCCAAATTCGCGTGAGGTCCAGATGAGTCCTGATAACCGCTACGTAAAAATCAAAGTAACAATACCCTGAAAGCCTAAACCATAAACAATGATAACAGTGATGGGTCCTAGAAACTCTCTCCGCCATTGCATCCGTCATCTCCAAACAGTGCGTCTTGGACCAGGTGAAGTACATGAGCAAGTGCTGCCTGTCAATACCTGGACTCAGGGTTTAGGGTTTAGGGTTTTGGGGTGGTCTAGGGTCTAGGATTTACGGTGTACGGTTTGGGGTTTTGGGTTTAGGGTGAAGCGTTTAGGTGCTGGGTGTCAATACCTGGATCTATAGGGATGATATGGCACTACTTAGGGGATTACAGGGACCACATAGGGGATTGCGGGGACTACACATAGGATTATTATTGCAGTCCTGCTACAGGTATGTTAGAGCGGCAGAGGCTGACTCTGGGCTAAGGGTCACAGGTAGGTGGGACATGGCAAGTCCATGTCTAGACCCATGGTCCATCCCATGCTAAATTCAGGCGATTGCTTGGCGTAGTGGGCCCTAAACCCTTAACCCCAAACCCCTAAACCCCTGAACCCGAAATCCTACGCCCCTAAACCCTAAACCCCTGAACCCTAAACCCTAAGCCCCTAAACTCTAAACCCAAGCCTTGCCAAAACTTTCCCGAACTCCTCAGGCGAAGTGGCAACTGCATGGAGCTTTGCCGGACGCAACCCTCAAACTCTCTAAGCCCTGATTGATAAACCCCATCTCCTGGAAAGGGATTATAGTAGGGATCCTGATATTAAGGCACTTAAAAGGAGGATAAGTGGTCTACATTAAACCATAAGCCCTCAATCCCAAACGCTACTATGCTCAAAAGGAAGAACCCAAACCCTATGTTTGAGGGTTTCGGGTTTAGGGTTCTACTATGCTCAGCCAGAAGAACATGCCAAACCTGCATCCTACCACTCCTTAGCGGCCCCTTAGCTCCTTGGTTGGCCTAAAAAAATGGACTTCCACGGGTTTAGGGTTTAGGGTTTAGGGCTTTTGGTTTAGGTTTCCACATCTTCCGGCCCGGGCTGGCCATGAGGTCGGGGCGAAGATGGGACAAATTTGAGTTGCTGCTAAGGGGGTTTAGGGTTTAGGGTTTAGGGTGTAAACAATGGGGTTTCCTTGTTATAGTAGTTTAAGATTTCTTGGCAGCAACCCAGTCTTATATTCAAGCTACCATACTGGGTTTATTGAAGAACTAAATTCATACCCTCAATATAGTATACCTTACATTAAGTTCCTGAACAGCAACCCAGAATTGCAGGCAAGGCACATAAAAGTGCCTCAGCCATCAGTGACATTGGGAAGACGCTCTAAACCCCAAACCCCAAACCCTTTCTTGCTGGTTTACGGTTGAGGGTCTAGGGTTTATGGTCAAGGATTGAGAGTTTAAGATTCATGGTTTAGGATTTTCAAGGCTGGGTGGCTTTGGATTCAGGCATGCTGTGGTGCTGCAAACCTGCTAAGTCGACATATGCGGGTTCCCAGGATTTAGGGGGTCTTTTTTGGGGCGTCTCCGTAGATTGGAATATACGGAGGTTGAAGTTGGCGTACCGCTCTTTACAGAATCTACCGTATAATCTCAACATGGATAGAGTTTCTACATATTCCGGTTGGAGCAGACGGTGGCCAGCAGGGCCCACAAAATGGTTTAACCCTAGACCCAAAACCGTAAACCGTTGCCCGAGTTGCCAGGAGGAACATGTGTTGGAGAGGGGGGGAAGGCTGCTCCACTCAGCCAAAATTGAAGATTGGTTGTTATTCCTCGTAGGTTTACTACTATGTTTCTGCTGCTTACTATTTAATACTATCACTAAACTGCATTTTCTATTACTGTTAATACTGTCACTAGTTCTTATCTTGGAAAGTATGGACGACTCAGGCGTCAGCCGAGAGAACAGCCAAGAGCTGGCGGAAGAGGCCGACGCCCACAGGGGTGTTCGGGTTAACGCCTGCAGGCAGGATGTTTGAAGGTTGGTCGGGCTCCTCCTTTGGGATAATGCTTTAACAGTTAATACCCCTCTTCCAGTCTTAGCATAATATTGGATGTGAAACTTTATCAGGCGAAAACGCTACCCCCTGACTTAAAACCCACCATAATACGTACTTGTTCAAGGGCTTATAAATCCTGAAGAGCAGTGTTGAAAGGGAAAGACTGCTTTTTCAAAAGAGGCCACCTGATAATGGATTGCGGGGGGGAAGGATGTCGGATAGGTTGTAATTAGATGTTAATTCGACTTCAACTGGTTCTTAAATAAGCTTTGATGGTATGAACTGATTGCTCATGAGATTTCAGTCGGTTTAAGATTTGAAATTAGATGTTAACGGCGTTCAATTTGATTCTAATGAAAATTTAGTAAGATTTCAATTGAGGTTAATGATATTGAAAGTAGATTGCACTTCAAAGAGGCTGTCCTGCCTTACGCTTTCAAGAGGCATTCCATACTAAATACTCTTGGGGCTCGGAGCATTTGATATGATGGGGGGAGGGGGGAGGACGTTTTTGACAATTCTTGGGGGAACAGTTATTATTGTGGTTTGGTCCTTGCGCAGTCCTACAGAAGATAGCCTTGGCAACTCCGCCTGTTTGTTGGTTCTTCTGGGGCTGCTATGAGCTTTCCCCAGTACATTAGGGTGGGGACTATTAAACTTCTCAAGACCTAAGCCTACAACTACAGCCTTCGGGACTATGAGGCTTGTCAAGACTTATTAGGGCTTATTAGCCCTCATCAAGTAAGAGGGGTGCCGATTGGGGGGCCCGTGGTAGTCCTGTAAGTTTAGGGGTTTAGGGGCTTGGGGGGTTTAGGGAGTAGGGGTTTAGGGTTGGGGTGGCTGCAGAACAGCTGTCACTGTGTCTGAGGCCCAAGACCCGGCTCGTTATGTTGGATCTATGGGACCTGGGGCGACATGCTAGGCAATTAGAACTAAAATCCAAAGCCCTAAAACTGTAAAGTCTGAAAATTAGACGCTAAACCTTAAACCCTAAATTGTAGATTCCATGTTCTTCTCCGTTATCCCTGTATAATCCCTAAATTCTATTTACCTGAGGGGGCTTGCGTCATCAGCGAGCTCTTCAATTTCGAGGTGAGTAGCGGTGAGTAGCGTTTGTTGGTGGTTGAACCTAGTAAGATTACAATCCTTGTATAAAATACTATACCCAAGAAGGAGGAGATAATCTTACTTCATATTGGGTATCATACCCTCCCCAAATATCACCCCCCCCAAACCCTAAACCCTAGATCCCTAAACCCTAACCCCTAAATAGTATCATTATTATTACCATAATACCCCCCAAAAAAATACTACACCGGAGAGGGATGCCTCTGATGGAAACGGTACTTGGAGGGTCTCGGTACACTCGTTCCCTGCAATCAAAAAACCTTTTCACAATGGAGAATCAAATTGCAAAGAAAATGGAACCTGACATGGGCACTAGGATTACATAGTGGGTTACCCTAAGGGTCCAAGGACCCAAATAATAGGGCCCAAATAGTGTAGTATCAATTGCATTTTGGGCCCCAAAGCTCTATTATTTGGGTCCTTGGACCCTTAGGGCTTTATACCGCCTAATCCCTAAACCCTACCAGTGGCTCCAGTTAAGTTACCTACCGTTCAGGAATAGTAGATAAAGCTGTAAATAAGTGCAGCCACACAGTTAGTTAAACGTGTGCCGAAGCGCAACCCAAGGAGTTCTTTTTGAAATGCGCGCCGCAATTCGCAATCAGGGATGCAAAGGCCGGGCAAGTTCCATGTCCACCGTAGGTCTCCAATATTTCTCCCCCAAACCCTAGACCCTAAACCCTAAACCCCAAACCCTACACCCTAAACCCCAATATAGGCAACATTCATAGACTTTAGGGCCCCAACCTGAAGCCCCCGGGTGATGGAACCACCCACCGTCCTCATCTTCTGAAGTCACTGCGCCGGGAAGTGGATGTTTGAGGCATAGCCTAGGCCTCTTTGCCACTGGCTTTGGGAGGAGTGGCTGAAGGTCCGGACCAACTGACCATCAAATGGACAAAGCCAGCAACACCGGATAACAGTATGATGAACCAAGACACAGGGTTGTTAAACTCGTACTTGGGATGATTCCGCAGCAAACAGTGGAGCCCAACGTGGATGATAGAGAAGATGCTGAACAATGCCCGGGCCATTGATGAGCCTCGCGTGGCACTTAGAAGCAGCCAGCACAGAGGTATGTGAAGCAGAATGAAGACGTCCCGAGCCAAATCATCATCTGAGATTAAGTTCAGCAACGGCAGGATGCGCCACTCGTGCCGGAACGTGGCATCCATCTCATGAACCAGCATGGCAGTGAAAGACAAATCGAAGGCTGCCATCGCTGCTAGTAGCAAGGCTATCTTAACCTCGACAGTAGGTTAGGAGGCTCTGTAAACTTAGAAGCCTACTTATCGAAGAGGTAGTCTACATGAAGCGAGTTGAGGGACATAAACGCAGGGCTCTAGGCCCAGTTATATGTAATAGCAGGTCTGTCTGAAACTTGTTGATGGTGTTTGCTCTGAGCCGGGACATACACAACCACGAAATCCAAGCGATTGGCGCCCAACCTTGCAAGGCGTATCAATCTTTGGGTGTATGCACCGACTATTACGCAATCCAACTAGACCTGTAAGAAAAACAAGATTTTTGATTGTTCCTTTGGGTTGTATTATCATGAAAATAAAATCCTAAGAAGATTACAGCATGCGCAACCCTACAAGTCCTCTGTAAGTGCAGTGGGCGGGTCTTCGTGTCCACTGGCGTGTTTTAGGAGCTACCCTTCCAGGTCACCTCAACACTTCGCTCATCAGTTCTTACGTCACTCATACATGGGTCCTTCCGTATCTGGGTATGATTGCAGACGTCAGCCTTGCATTCCTTCCTGGATTTTTGAATGAGAGCTAGAACCCTAAACTCTATAGTCCCCCTTAAGTAGATAGAATCTGGGATATGTGGGGGTTTCCCAAAATTAGGGGTACCTTTTTGGGAGTCCCCATAATAAGGACTATAATATTTTTGGGTCTATATTGGGGTTCCCCTATTTTGGGAAAGTACCATATGGGGACCTTATTATAATATACCCAAAGCCATATTCCATCTACTTGAGGGGAACATATACATATATTTAGATATATTGGAAATATATTTATAGCCGTACCGTATTGTAGGGGGGTCACTGTCAGGGGATGGCGAAGTTTATTATCAGGAAGAGGGGATTACATCAGTTCCTGAAATCAAGAGTGCCACGCAGACTCCCCAATCCCTCACGCGACAGAAACAGCCGCAACTAAACCCTAAACCCTAAAAACCCTTGGGCCAAAATATGTAATAGGTAAAGGGGGTTTCCCACATTTTCCCTCCACAATACGAACCGCACCATACCACAATTTTGGATACCGGGATTCCAAAAAGTGAGCGCTAATGGTTGGAAACCCTAACACCTAAAGGTCCCAAACAGAATCCCCATGTACCCCTCTACATATATATATATATGCACAACATATATCCCTATTCATCCCCTGTTATAACCCCTTTGAAAAGGGGGCCCTGATTTGAACAATTTGCGCAACCTCCAAACGCGAACGCCATCTGGGCTATAGCCTAAACCCAGGGTATCTTCCTTGTAATACGCCTAGAATGCTCCCCTATATATTCACCTACACATCCCCCCTTCGAGGAGTTTAGACCCTAAATCCTGAATCCTAAACCCTAATCCCCATATAATCCCCTACATATCCTCCTTCAAGGAATTTATACTCCTTCATGTACCCCTAGAACTATAACCCTGCGAGCGTCATCTGCCTAGGCCATGAAGAAGGCTCAGCAAGTCTCCGGAGAAGCTGCGCTTGAGAACCTCTGCCATTCAAAGTCGGGCATGAAACTCTAGGGGTCCGTAAGCCCTATACAAAGGGTTTAGGGGTTAGGGTTTAGGGTGAATATTGGAGTTACGTTGGGATTATATAGGTATAACGAAAAGAAAGTGGAAACTACTATTTCGGATCTTTATAGGGGTAAGAACTGAGGATTTAGGGTGTAGGGATTTTGTGCAAGGGTTAGAGTCTAAGGTTTATGGTTTAAGCTTCGGCGCCCCCAAAGTAGCAGCCATTATGCCCATCATTTACACAACAGAACAACGAAACATACTTAGCAACTCAACATTACCTCCAATGCTCTAGCTGACATGGGTTTAGGGTTTAGGGTTCCATAGCAAGAACACCTGCAACTGTGCTGCTGTGTTCCAAAACTATGTTCGCGCTTAGCAGTACAGCAAGGTACACGCAACAACGGTGATGTACTATGAGCCATTGTCTAAAACTTCTGGTATCCCCCTTAATACCCCCTGAAATAGTACCCTATATAATTCGCTATAGAACCCCCCCCCAAGGAGTTTAGAACCTAAACCCCAAACTCTAATCCCTGAACCCTATATTATGTAGTCCCTATATAACCCACCTTCAAGGAGTTTAGACCAAAGGTCCTATGTTAAACCCTAAACCCTAAACCCTAAACCCTATACTGTAGCCGGTGCCTTCTGGTTGATGCGCCGCCGCCACTTCGACGAGCCAAGAACCTGCCTTGCTCTGTTGGAGTTTAGGGTTTAGGGGTTTAGGGTTTAGGGTTTAGGGTTTAGGGGTTTAGGGTTTAGGGGTTGAGGGGTTTACGGTTCAGTGTTCAGGGTTTAGGGTTTAGGGTTTTAGGGTTTTGGGTTTCGGCAACTCCAACCCCCAAAATTAGGACCCTATAGCAGTCATGGGACGGTTGCTTCTTGGGACTGAGGACCCCAAGTAAGGGCTTACTCTTAGGTACCTCTAGTAGGATAGGAGTATATAGAGAAAATTCTACAGGGTTAAGGGTCTAAGGTCAAATCTGAGTCACAGGTGTTTTGGTACCCCCAATCCCCTAAAGTTAGGAACCTATAACAATCATTGGATGGTTATAGGGTCCTAATTTTGGGGGGTTGGGGTTTCCAAAAAGTCCTTACTATTGCAGTGGGGGAAAATAGCGGCTTCATTGCACGCACTTAGCAATGCAGGGTAGTCTCCATAAATAGGGGCACCCCCTCTATAGACCCAATATACTATAATCCGTATTATTGGGAGCCCTCCCCCAAAGGGACCCCTAAATTTGGGAAACCCCCATATATAGTCCCCGTCAAGTAGATAGAATATGAGGTATGTGGGGAGGTCTTATTTCAATCTGCCCAAAGCCATACTCCCTAAACCCTAAACCCCTAAACCCTAAACCCTAAACCCTATCTACTTCAGGGGGAACATAACGCAACAAGCCTTAAACTCGCTCGAGGCGCTGTCCTCCCTTTTCCCCGGAAATTACCTAGACCCTCCTCCTATCCTCTATTAGGGCCGAAGTACCCATTATTAGGGACCATATATCCCCAATTCAGGGTACTAGGAGGGTCCTGGTAGGCTAAAGGAGCATGCCGTGGGTTTCCTTAAAACACGGTCTGCCTTCCGTGCAGAGAAGCACAGCAAGTGTATGTCCCAAGGCCGAAAGAAGATCTTTGAGCTTAGGGTTTAGGGTCTGGCAGCCACCCATTTTATGCAGACAAGCCACATTAAGTCATCCTCCTTAGATGGATGCGCGACCGGACTGACAGAGAGTCCACGCGTTCTTGGAGGCCTGTTGTTCTTCTCTGAGGAAACCCTTGGAGCTGCAAGGCGCAATGTATGCTGTTTTGCCTTGCTTCCCACAAAACCAACATACACACGTAAGTCGAACAAAGCGAGCAAAGTTCTGAAGCAAAACGGCAACTTCCAGCATTTCTCCATATGCGAAGTAGACCCCCAGGAAGTTTACATTTGAAACCTGTACCCTAAGGGTCCAAGTACCCAAAAATCATATACTTACCCAAAGCCCGTACTATAATTACTATTACCCAAAACCCAACTACCCAAGTATTGGGTACATGGACCCTTAGGGATACCCTAAAGCCTAAACCGCTCGGCTGCACGTCGCGCTTCTGACGTCTCACGGTGCTCCCGGAGGTATTCGAGAAGGAGCACGAACTCCATGGGTGAAACCTGGGAGAGAAGAACAAAATGATCATCCTGTTTTAGGGTTTAGGGTTTCCCTAAACCCTGAATCCTAAACCTTAATCCCTAAATTCTCGGTCATGAGCGTACAGTGTAAACCTAGACGCTGAAACCTGCAAGGGACCAATACGAAGACCCAAAAATGATTGTCCCAAAAGACGCATTTCTGATACTTCCAACCCCTAAATCTTCCCACGTCAGGCGGTAGTGGACGATCCTTGACCCCTGTTCACACTTCATGTTCCCTGGAACCACCACGGGTTATTCGACCCTAAAATTCCTATTAGGACCCTATTAGGGGTAGATTAAGGTACCCTTAAGGTCTATTGGACCATAGTGGAACTCGTTTAGGGCTTTATAGTTTCAGCCGGTCACTGAGAGAGATCGGAAAGCTGCTTTCCGAGAACTTGCAGAGGTAGGGCCTAAGCCTAAACACTGGCCTCTATAGACCCTATAGACCCTAAAGCCTAAATCCTAAACTTTAAAACCTACAGCCTAAACCCTATAAATCCTAATCAAATAAACCCTAAACTCTAAACCTATAAGCCCTAAACTCTAAACCCTAAACTCAAAGCCCTAAACCCTGAAGGTTCAAGGAACATCGCGCGGCGCTCCGTCGTAGAGCACATTTTGTGGCACCTCACTGCAGGCAGATGGCTTCCACTTCAGGGCATAGGGCATGGGGTATAGGCTTTCCCTTGTGGTTTAGGATTTAGGGGACTTAGGGTTTAGTTTAGGGAAAACTCATGGATGTCCTTCCTTTTTGTGGGTAATGTCACATACATTTGTAGGGTATACTACGAAAAAGGTAGGACATCCAGGGTCCAGGTAGGGCATGGGGTAAAGGCTTTCCTCAGTGGTTCGAAACTGAAATTTCGCGTAGGGTTTGGGGGTTTCGGGTTTAAGGTTTAGGTAGATACCAGAAACCAGTGAGAATGTCGTATTTGGCCATGTTATTTGATTGCCCAAGGAAAATCTTTAGAGTCCCTATCCTGGCATGCACCCTTGATCTCTTCTGAACCTCCTGGTCCAGCATGGCCACGCATCAAATCCCGTGAGGACGAGACGAGCCAGGAATGTGTGGAACTTCCATCCCTTGTAGGTCCAAGGACCCAAATAGCAGGGGTTGTAGGGCCCAACTACAATAATGTTAATGGTATTTGGGACCCCTAAACCCTAAACCCATTATTTGGGTCCTCGGACCCTTAGGGATCCTAAACCCTAAACCCTCCTTGGACCCTTAGGGATCTGGAGTCGAGGCACCAAGCGGCGCAGTCGCCCATTGAGGCCTCCCGTGCAGGGTCAGAACTTGGTTGGCCTTTGGAACCATTTGAAAAATATTCGTATATTCGGCGGCGTCAAAATTACTTGCTTGTTCTCTCTTGGTTTTTGAATTAGGGCGTCCCCTATCGATTTCCACGTTTTGGGAATCTTCTCTTAACCCTAGCTTAAATGAGTTAAGCCTACAGTTTTCGGACGTCCCCTATCGATCTTGGGGATTTATTGCGCAACAACTACCGCCTAGACCAAATGAAGTAAACGGTAATTTTGACCGCGAGTCATATAGGGTCCTTATGAAACCTATTCGGGTTGACAAATATTAGTATGTAGGGTCCTCATGAAAGCAATCAGGTTGCAAAAGATTAGTATATAGGGTCCTTATGAAACCAGTTTTGGCTGACAAATATAAGTATATAGGGGCCTTATGAAACCCATTTGGTTGCAAACCATTCGTATATAGGGTCCTTCTGAAACCAATTAGGGAAAGTAGTTAAGTATCCCAAAGGCCAACCCAGGGAACAGCAGACCGTGAGTCAAGTGGAGCCTGGCTACGTACTCCATGGACGGGGACCTTCCTGTTAACGTTAATCGGGGTTGTAGGGCCCGTGGTACTGGCTTCTTAGGCCCCAGGGCCGAACAGAGGGGGGATTAAGTCTAGGGTGTAGGGTTTAAATTTAGGGGTTCGAGTTCTAGGGTCTAGGAAATGAGAATGTCATGAAGACACTGGACAAATTATCTGGCTTTGGAGGACCTGCAAGGTAGGGTGGCAAGCATGGGCAAGAATGTGCTTAAGCTTAGGAGGAGCAAAACTATACCTCAACCCCAAAAGTATGTGAAATAATAGCCCTAAACCCAGAATAATAGCCTTAAGGGCCATTATTTTACATATTTTGGGGTCCAGGTATAGCTGACAAAGCCGGAGGTCCATTTTGCACAGGGGAGAACCATGATCCGCGCCTTCTGCTACAAAGGAGATGCTTTAGAATTCGGCTGTTGTTGTGGGGGCCCGCAGTGTTGCGATGAGACTGCGAGACTGGCGCATCCTTCGAAGGTGTATGATGAAAGGAAGCTGTGTCTTTATTCCAGGAGGCACCAAGCTCAAAAAGCTAGCTGCTCGTCCCTTGGAATGCACGTAGATGAAACGCACAGTCCGGCATCTCCAAATAGAAAAGCTGAGGATGCTCTACACTGAAACCCCTTACATATCCCAAGCATCTACAAACTGGAGGACGCCCTGCCAGCAAGGGCTTCCTGACTTCTACGTGAGAATGTTCAGTGGCGGACTCGCTACTTGGAGGGTCAGCGACCTTTTGAAAGTATGTTCATAGCCTCTATGCCATGTGCGCGAAGAGACGGTCTGCAATTATCCCACTTCCAACCGAGAACCGTAGACCGACTCCCGAAATCCCCCAGGCGCTAGACCCTAAATCGTGGGTAGTTTTGTTGTTTCCTTGTTTTCCCTTATACCTCCAGATACTCCCCGCATGACTACGCATACTTGAAGGCTTGAAGGCTCACGGGACCGCTACTTATAACTCTGGAAATCTAAATACACAATGCAAGTTAGGCTAGTTGGGCGGCTTAAGTAGGGTTATAAGCCCACATCTGATAGTTAACTAACAAACCCCATGAAACTTCAAGTAGCGAACCCGAAGCTCTAAACCCTAAACCCTAAACCCTCAACCATATACCCTATACCCTATACCCTACACCCTACACCCTACACCCTATACCCTAAACCCTATCCACCCTATCAACCCTAAACCAGACCCATTCCTTCCCGGGGCGGCCTGCTGCCGTACAGTGCTGATAGGCATACAGGAGGTCCTCGTCTGATCCAGAACCCTTAAGGTACCCTTACCGCTAAGGGGTTTAAGGTTTAGAGCCTAGGGTTAAGGTACCCTTCTCTCTTATATAGCTGATCCAGACCCCTCAAAGCACCCTTATCCTTGATACTTAATTCAAGTTTAGGGTTTAGGGTCTAAGGTTTAGAGTTTAGGGTTTAGATATATACCCTTCTGTCTTAATTGGGTGTAGGGTTCCGAGCTTAGGGTTTAGGGTTCAGAAGCTGGGGTTTAGGTACCCTTTTAAAACTCTTGTCGGGCCTGATGGACTTCGAATGGAGGACATACCGGCCATAGTAAAGGGTAGTTAGAGGTCCTTGCCTGATCGAAGTTCAGGCTAACAGGGAGGGCAATAATTTTGCATGGGCCGCCCCCAAATTTACAGATACTGCATACTCTGGGTTCGTGTACGAATCCTGATACAGCTCTTGACACATCAGCTCGACAAAGCTAAGGCATGAAGACTTTAACAACCTGAGGTTTTAAAGCCTAAACCCTACATAAACCCTAAATCCCAATCATAAGCAACTTCGTAGCGCTCTAGAAAGCGTGCTTCGCCTTTGCTGTCGCATGATTTCCCCGAAGCGTTCATGAGTGGTTGGGGGCCTCATATCCTCTAACAAGCCCAAATTTTGGACCCTAATCCTTAAACCCCACGACGTCCGGGTTGTAGAGCTCCCTCTCAAGCCCCCCTTGAGTTCCCTAATGGGCTAGAAGTACCAGCTATGTTTCCATTTGCTCGCCCATTACTCCTATATAACCCTATATCGTCATTTTCGAAATCCCCTAAAAGCAAACCCTGAACCGCCAAGTAGGTTACTATTACCCCAACCTTTTACCCCTACATAAGCCCAATATGATCCTCTACAATTCCTCATAGAGTCCCTTGAAAATGGGCTACATGTATCCGGAACCTCCAAGTAATTCCTAAACCCCAAATTATGTAGTAGTTTCACCTTTCTCCCTTACCCATACATACAACCCTCTATAACCCTCGACAGAACTACTATGCCCCCACGAGGGCGCAGATGGAGGGTCGAAGTATAAAACCCCTGAGCCTCCAAGTAGAGCAAACCCTTAACCCTTAACCCTTAAACCCCCAATCCCCATCCCTAAATCTCGCACCCTGTACCCCAAACTCTTAACCCTAAACCCTAAGCCCTAAATCCCAATAAGCCCAAACCCAAAATCAAAAAACAAAAAACAACTAAATCCCAAAAAAACACATACCCTGAACCCTAATTCCGAAACCCCAAACCCGAAACTCTCAAGCCCATATGAACTTACCGCTACGTAAGGTACCCAAATTTGCTTAGCTTAAAATCTGAAATTAAAAAATGACCCCCAAACCCTAAGTAGTGGTAATTATAACCCGGAGCCCTAGACCCTAAATCCCTACACCCTAAACCCTAAACCCCAAACTCCAAACCCTGAACCCTAAGCCCCTAAACCCTAAAACACCTTCCCAGAAGTGCTAGGCCCAAGGCATCCAATCGTAGTGGCCCAGCATTTCCTTAGCTCTGTAGATGATGTCGGTGGTAATAGGGTTTAGGGGTTTACGGCTTCAGGGCTCTAGGGTTTAAGGGTTTAAGGGCTTAGAGTTTAAGGGTTAGATAGGGCTTAGGGTTTATGGCCTAGGGTTTAGGGGTAAAGGGTTTAAGGGTTTAGGGGTTTAGTGTTTAAGGGTTTAAGGAGTTTAGGGTTTAGGGTTTGAGGGTTTAAGGGTTTAGGCGTTTAAGGGTTTAAGGGTTTAGAGGTTTAAGGGTTGAAGGGTTTAGGGGTTCAGGGTTTAAGGGTTTAAGGGTTTAGGGTTTTAGGATTTAGGGGTTTAAGGAGTTAAAGGTTTAGGGTTTAAGGGTTTAAGGGTTTAGGGTTTAAGCGTTCAGGGTATTTAGGCCCCTATATTACATGAGCCTAAACTCCTAGTATACCGCTTAAAACTTTAAGGGTTTAGGGTCTAAACTCGTCCTAGTATCCCCCGTAATACTTTGATAACTCCCACAATGCTCCTCCATATGACCCCCACCTCTACGGAGTAAGCTCACATAATCCCTAGGGTTTAGGGTTCAGGGTTTCGAGTTTAGGGGACTAGAGAATCTCTAGACGCCTCTCAGTGTAATCCCAGTTTCCATTTGATACTACATGCTGTTTCCATTTGATTCTCCATTACAGGTAACGATTTATCCACAGAAACCTGCAAAAAAAAAACATAAGCCCCGGACATGCGCATGGCAAGATTTTTCCCACACATCTGGATTGCCAGGGTCGAGAAGCGAGGGCAGAAGGTTACTAGCCCAGGGTGTAGGGTTTACAAGCTAAACCCTAAACCCTGTACCTTAAAACCCCAATCGCATGGCTCGGGACAGACCTAGGCATGTCCTTCAAATTCGGAACTGGACTCTTCCAGTACAGCAAACACACAGACTTCCACGTGGCAGGAACGATTCTTTTCGGATTCATGGGTTCAGCCTGACTCACGTCTTACGCGATGAATTGTCAGGGGTGGACATGCTGCTGGACTGTCAGTAAGAAACAAAGTAACACCGTCGAAAGGTTCACTGCCTGGTTGTCAAAAAGCTAAAGCCTAGACCCTAAATCTAGCCAATCAAATTGCAGATGCTCGTCATATCCATTTACAGGAAAACTCTTTAGTCACTTTGGGTACGGACCCATCTCGGTGACACCTTTCAGGTGGCTAAGGAACAAGTGGTGGTGTTTGTTTGATTCCGCAGAAGCTCACAGCAGGAGAAAGCAAGAATGATGAAGACCAAGGGCATACCAAAGGGATCCCATGCAGTCTGTTCTTGGATTCGTATGGTCCTTTGGTGAGACATGTTGATATACTGCCCTCAAAAAGGAGCTACAGAGGATACTCTGGGTAAATCAACTGCTAGGAACTAATGGATTCTACTACTACCCCTGAATACTATCCCCCTAAGGCTCCCCCCGCTTAATTAAGCGTCGTTCATCTTGACTAAGCCTAGTTAAGGGTGGAACCTTGGAGGTGGGGTAATAGGTAATATCACACGAGTCGGTGTTATGACGGAATTCATTAGACCCTAAAGCCAAAACCCTACACCCTAAGCTGCAACCCATATACTGGGGGGCGGTCGGCTAATCCATGAGGACATTTGCTTTCTCTCGCCTGGGTTGCAAATTTTCGGCCTAAAGCCTCAACCTACTTTGAGGGACCCTTGAGCTGCTAGCGGCTTGGTGATAAGCAAATATGTGTATATATCCTTGAGACGTATGTGTGTATATCTTCATACACACAAATATGGCTTAGGGCTTGGAGTTACTAATGGGTCCGGGAACATACCTATAATGGGTTACAATATGGTAACAATGGGCTCGTTACTGGGATATGATGTAGGACCTAAGTCCAAGGTCCTAGTCTGTGGATTGTGGAATCTATGCCAGCCTTTATGGGGCTTAGGGCTTTAGGGGTTTAGGGCTTCTAAGCTTGCGGTTTAGGGTTTAGGGCTTAGGGTGAACAGAAATCATTCTTCTAAGCCTGCTAAGAGCATCCTATGTCGTTGTTGTTTTTTGATGGTACGTTAAAATCCCTTACAGAAAGACCATAGCAAACCCAGGAAGGAACTGCACAGTGGCCCTTGGGTAAGGCCCTAAACTCTAAACCCTAAACTCTAAACCTTAAGCCCTAAACCCTAAACCCTAAACCCCCTAAACCCTCAACCCTTTGAGCCCTAAACCCTAAACCCGAATCCCCTAAACCCTCAACCCTAAACACCTAAACCCTGAACCCTAACTTCCTGCACCCCATCATTGCACTGCAACCATGCTGCGGCCATCACGCCAAGTTAAGAGCATGTAGAGCTCCTTCAAGTGCTTACACTGAGAAGCCAACAGGGGTTTAGGGTTGAGGGTTCAGGGTTTAGACCCCATAACTCCCTATGTACATAGCCCTGAATGATTTTTTTGTGGGCTCCTCTACTCTTGGGAGCCAGTGGTTTAGTATACAGGGTTGGATTGGACATCACATGAGCTATAGTCTAAACTCCTAGCATCCCCTTTGTCACCCCAATAAAGCTCGCCTATATATAATCCCATATTTGGGTCCCTTTAAGGAGTTTAGACTATAGTACAGGTGCTTAGACTGAGACGTTCTACTCATGAGCAAAATCTTGACCTAGCGGCCACCCGGACGTCCAAAGGGCCCAGAACCCTCAAAAGGACCCTAGAGACACCTTATTCTACATACTTCTCAAATCCAGGGACCAACAACCCTATAAATCCACAGTTTGAATTTCATGTGCCATTCGGCTCTCCATGATTCGCCTGTGGGGTTCCTAGGCCCTAAACCTCCCTGGTTACATAGGATCTATATGAGCTATAGTCTACACTACTTAAACGGGGTTTTATAGGGATTGTATAGGGGAGTACTCCTGGGGGTTCTTGAGGGGGATACTGGGAGTTTAGACTATGGCTGACTGTGCCTCGTATGTGCCCCAACTACCCCGCTAGGTTCCCCTAAGCCCTAAACCCTAAACCCTAAACTAAATCCTGCCAAAGACCGTCCTCCACCTCATCCGGGACCTTCTTCGCCAGGTAACGCCCCAGCCACGTCTCTACCTGGCTGATCCCTAAATCTGAAATCCCCCTACAGACATATGAGCTATAGTCTAAATTCCTAGTATCCCCCTTAAGCCCTATAACGGTGCCCTGTATAATCCCCCTTTAAGGAGTTTAGACTATGGTTCATACAAAGTAAAAATACTTGCTTACATAATTCCTGTCAGTTATACTTTTAAAGGGAAATAGTTCCTAACCCTAAACCCTAAACCCCAGAGCAAATGGAGATTTGGATTTATACAAGATAGCTTAGATAGTTTAGGGTTTAGGGTTTAACCCCCATGAAAGGGCAAAAGGGCTTACTCAACATCCTTGCTCTGATCGGGCCCGAATTTGGGGGCTTGGGTGTTTCCAAAACCCTCAGATAAGAAACACCGAAGCCAATAGCGTCGAGTTCACCATTGTGGTGCTAAACCCTAAACCCGAAACCCTTAACCCTTAAGCCTAAACCCCTAAACCCTAAACACACCCAAAACCAAGGCCAATGGCCTCACGAGGATCGAGTTCACCATTGTGGTCATCATCAGCTCGCTGGAAGGCGATAGTCCTTGGATTCCGCCACGCTGGAAGAGCCAAGCCCTAAACCCTAAGCCCTACGCCCTAAGCCCTGAATCCAAAGCCCTAAATCCTAAACCCTAAACCCGAAATCCTCAGCCCTGAAGCCTAAGCCCAAAATCCTGGATCTTAAGTAAACCCTTAAACCCTAAATCCTAAGCCCCAAACGCTGAATCCTAAGCCCTAGACCTTTAGGCTTCGTTAGGGGATACAACCCAGCTAAAGGCGGTTTAGGGTCTAGGGGTTTAGGGTTTACGATTTGGGTTTGGGGTTTAGGGTTGGCAGAAGGATATGGTGGCCTCTGATATGCCAAGGCGGAATCAAACCTTTTTCTCACAGCACAAAAAACACAAAAGCCCGAGCAACATCTCCTGTGATCTGGGGTTTACATACATAGCGGGGCCCCAAGCACAGCCTCTGATATTCTATAGTCTTTAGTAGAAGGACTCCCAAATAAAAGGGATCTCCAAACGTGGAGCCTTCATACGTGAAACAAGCACATCAGTCAGCCAGAGCGCAGTTTCTTGGGATCGCTGAACTTCTTGGGGTCCAAGGACATCAGAACAGAAGCGAACTCCTCCCAGCACAACTTTACTTAGCAGAGAATAGAAGAATGGAAATGAACATGGACATTACTCCATTATTGGGGACTACGTAGGGGCCACCCTTACTAAACCGTAAACCCGAAACTACTACGAGAAACCATTCCTTCGTTCTTGCTAAAGCAGCCAATCTGCGATTCGGACAGCATTAGCAACATGGATGTTCAAGATACATGAGAACATGCCTTCGTGAATACCTGCCGCGCAAGAGCTGCATCGCAGCTTGCTGCAGCTAGTAGACTTCAGTTCTTGGGAAGCCGTGCTACTGCACAGCATGCAGCATGTGCACTCACCAAGTTCCACTTTGCCAATACATACAGCAAGGAAGTGGTGACTAAACTCTTCTACAATGCCTCCACTTATAAGTTGAAGTCCTTCAGGCTGTGATGTCAAGCAAGTCTTTGCCAGAACAGTCACCAGCCAGAACAAGACGAAGAATCCGACTTGGAAGTTCAGCGAGCTAAGGATTTTTCAAGACACAAAAGAAACTCCAAAGGGTACTGTTGATACTAAAAATCCTGCATGGCCTTAATATACTGTAGTACCATAATTCCCACTACATAATGTACTTAGGGTCATGCAGGATTTTTCGTATCCACCGTATCATAGCCTGTTTGACCCCTCGGGAAGTCACTAAACCCTAGAGCCTAAACCCTAAACCGAGTACAACAAATATGAACCCCAACCACTCAGCGTTCTGAGAGCTGGGCTAAGGCGAGCCCCTAAACCCTAGCTCTAAAACTTGAAAAACCTTAAACACACCCTTGCAGACTGGATCTTCCAGAGATGTTCGGATCCTGTGCTTTGAGGAGGAAAAGACTTATATAGGGTTTAAGGTGTGGAGTTTAGGGTTGAGGGCCTCCGTTTTTTGTTTTGTTTGGGGGGGACCGGCCATTATTTCACTTAGCATTAAGCTCTAGGTAGGAGACACGGGACATTCAGCTCAAGCTGTACACCATCCTACCGCCAGAGGCCAAACCTACAAGAAGCCACGAGGTTTTGGGGTTTAGCTCTCTTAGGGCTTTGAAATTCATGAGGACTCTGAGGACAATTCTGATTACTCTTGTTACCCTTTTGCATAGTATGACCGCTACTGCTAGTACTACAACTACTACTGCTTGCATCCCTGCTATTCTTATCATCCCTAAGCCCTACCTGGACCCTGGATGTCCTCCTTTTTTTTGGGTTCTGTCCTATAAATTTGTATAGGGTATACCCCCAAAAAGGTAGGACATCCAGGGTCCAGGTAGACCCTAAACCCCTAACCCTCTTGCCCTGTAACCAGCCTCTTTGTCCAAACAGCCATCTCGATTGACATCCGCTTCTTCGAAGGCGCGCCTAGGCAGTTGGGTTCATCTAAGGCGAGGAGTATGCGCCCCTAAGCCCTAAGCCCTAGAAGTTTTAGGGGGATTCTAGGGATCCTTAAGGGTAAATATAGGGTATATAGTAGGTATATGAGGACGAGTTCTTGACGTAGTAAGTCTACTTAGTAAAGGGGGTTACGGGCCTTATAATGGGGGTTGTTGGGGATAGTAGGAAGACTTTCTAAGTCCAAAAATCATCCAAGTAGGATTGTCAGGGGGCTATACTATATATATATATATATCTACCCCAAACCCCTAAAACCCTAAACCCTGGCAGACGTACTTAATCAAAGGATCATCCAGATCCAGCAAACCAGGTCTACGAACCGCAGCTCTACCTTCCCTCAGGTGGGGTTAGGGTTTAGGGTCTAGGATTTCTGGGTTTTAGGGTTTAGGATTTAACCCTACCCTAAATCATAAACCCTAAACCCTAAAAACCCTATACCGGAGCCGCGGCTACCTGTCCCGTACCTGCAAGCCGTCTCTGCTTACAGCCAAGGCGCATCAGCCGAGACATTTCAAACCTTAGCTGGCTGGTAGGACCCCGTTTAGGGTTTAGCGGGCTGTAGGACACCTCCTACAAGTTAAACAATGAGCCTTAAACCCTAAACCTATGACAATACGTAGGAAGGTGAAAAGTTTGAGTCCCTAAACCCCATGATAATACGTAGGAAGGTGGAAAAGCTTGAGTCCTAAAAGCCCACTCACGAAACGCGGGCTAAACTGCGAGGTACACTTTATAGCTACCAACTTATACTGGGTTGTAGCGCTGAAGAATCTCTTGACTTAGTAAGTCTACTTAATAATAGTAGTTATGGGGCTTCCAATAGTTAAACTTACTAAGTCTAAAGATCGCCCAAATGGGTTTATGAAGGGGCTATATATGTATATATATATACATATATATGCATACCCTAAACCCTAAACCTACCTCCAAATCCCTACAGCCTCTAAACCCTAAACCCTAAACCCTAAACCCTAAGTCTGCCAAG